>CAUYPK010011587.1:0-25931 GCA_963574355.1 Loris lydekkerianus | reverse complement strand
TAAGTATTGATTTTGTATCCTGAGACACTGCTGTATTCCTTGATCACTTCTAAGAGTTTTGAAGTTGAGTCCCTGGGATTTTCCAGGTATAGGATCATATTATCAGTGAAGAGTGAGAGTTTGATCTCCTCTGACCCTATTTGTATACCTTGATCACCTTCTCTAATTGCTATGGCTAAGCCTTCCATGACTATGTTGAATAGCAGTGGAGACAGTGGGCATTCTTGCCTCATTCCTGATCTGAGTAGAAATGTTTACAGTTTTACACCATTCAATATGATATTGGCTGTGGGTTTGCTGTAGTTGGCCTCTATCAGTTTAAGAAATGTCCCTTCTGTGCCTATTTTCTTAAGTGTTCTGATTATGAAAGGATGCTGGATATTATCAAAGACTTTTTCTTCATTAATTGAGAGAATCATGTGGTCTGTGTTTTTTTATTTTATTGATGTGATGTATTATATTTATAGATTTGCGTATGTTGAACCAACCCTGTAACCCTGGAATAAAACCAACTTGATCATGGTGTATAATTTTTTTTATGTGTTGTTGAATTCTGTTTGCTAAGATCTTATTGAATATTTTTGCATCGATATCATTAATGATATTGGTCTATAATTGTCTTTCTTTGTTGGACTCTTTCCTGGTTTGGGGATCAGGGTGATATTTGCTTCATAGAATGTGTTGGGAAGTATTCCTTCTTCTTCTTCTTCTTCTATGCTTTTGAAAATGTTGTATAATAAAGCTACTAGTTCCTCTTGAAAGGTTTGATAGAATTCGGATGTGAAGCCATCTGGTCTTGCACTTTCCTTTTTTGGGAGATTTTGTAGTGTTGATGCTATTTCAGTGATTGATACCTATCTATTCAAGATTTCTAATTCTGGTTGAGTCTAGGAAGGTGGTGTGCTTTCAGGTATTGGTCCATTTCCTTCATATTTTCATATTTCTGGGAATAAAGATTTTTGTAGTAATCATTGAGGATTTTTTGAATTTATGAGGTGTCAGTTGTTATTTCTCCTTTATTGTTTCTGATAGATAATTTTAGAGATTTTACTTTTTTGCTTCTGGTTAGGTTGACCAAAGGTTTATCAATTTTGTTAATCTTCTCAAAAAACTAACTTTTTGTTTTGTTGATCTTCTGATTCTTTTGTTTTCAATTTCATTTAATTCTACCCTAATTTTGGTTATTTCTTTTCTTCTGCTGGGTTTGGGATCAGAATGTTGTTCCTTTTCCAGTTGCTTGAGATGACCCATTAAGTTGTTGGCTTCCTCTCTTTCTGTTTTATTGATGAAGGCTTCCAATGCTATAAATTTCCTTCTTAGGACTGTCTTTGCAGTATCCCACAGGTTTGGATAATTTGTGTCTTCATTATCATTTTGTTCCAAAAATTTGGTGATTTCCTTCTTAATCTCATTTTTGACCCAGCTATCATTCAGCCTAAGATTATTTAGTACCCATGACTTTGTTTGAGTATGAAGATTCCTGTTGCTGTTGAGTTCAACTTTTATTCCATGGTGGTCTGAGAAGATACAAGGAATAATTACTATTCTTTTAAATTTTCTGAGGTTAGACTTATGTCCTAGGATATGGTCTATTTTAGAGGATGATCTGTGGGCTGATGAAAAGAATTTATACTCAGTTTTATTAGGATAAAATGTTCTGTAGAAGTCTGTAAGGTCCATTTGCTCTAGGGTCAGGTTTAAGTCTAATATTAATTTAGTTTCTTCTTGGAGGATCTATCTAAGACTGTCAAAGGGATGTTAAAAGCTCCAACTATTATAGTGCAGGAAGATAGCAAGTTGTTCATATCCATTAGGGTTTACTTTATAAATTGAAGAGCATTCTGGTAGGGTACATAAATGTTAATTATCGAAATCTCTTCATGTTGGGTGTTTCCATTGACAAATATGTAGTGACCATCCTTATCTTTCTTTATCTTTGTTGGTTTAAAGCCAATTGTATCTTTCAACTAAAATTGCAACCCCTGCTTTTTTCTGGTTTCCATTTGCCTATATTATACAAGTCCATCCCTTCACCCTGAGTCTATATTTGTCCTTTAGGGTAAGATGAGATTCTTGTATGCAGCTGATATGTGGTCTGAGTTTATGTATTCAGTCAGCCAGCCTGTGCCTCTTTAGAAGACAATTTAAGCCATTCACATTAATTGAGAGAATTGATAAGCCTGGTTGTGCTTTGGGTGTCATGATTTTTGGATGTCCAGTGGACATTTTTAATCCTTTCACCACTGTGGAAGTTGGGTTTTGTTCAAAAATTTCTGGATGAGTTTACTTTGGAGGTAGAGCATTGTGCTGGTCATTATTGGAGGATGGTTTCAAGAATATCTTGGAGAGCTGGTTTAGTTATGGCAAATTTCTTCAACATTTGTATGTCATTAAAGTATTTGATTTCTCCATCACAAATGAAACTCAGTTTAGCTGGATACAGGATCCTGGGCTGGAAGTTGTTTTATTTTTGGAGATTGAAGGCCGATGGCCATCCTCTTCTGGTTTGAAACATTTTGGCTGAGAGATCTGCATTCATTCTGATATTTCTTCCTTTATAGGTGATGCTTTTTTTATGTCTGGCTGCTTGCAGAATTTTCTCCTTTGGCAAAGTTAATCACAATGTGTCTAGGACATGCTTTATTTGGATTGAGTCTTGCTAGGGTTCTGAAACTGTCTATTATCTGAAGTTCTGTATCTCTTGCAATGCTTGGGAAAACAGAAAATCATCAATTGATGCCCATAAACACTGTCATTGAATGTACATTCTTAATCAGATACATATATTTCCTTTCCTTTTTTTTTTTCTTGCTTTTCTCTCCTGATAATTTTTTTAAAATGAAAGACACAGTAGTTCAGTAGGTAGATATATATATATATACCTATATTTTTCCAGACTGCAAACAACTAATTTACTATTTGAGTAAAATAAAGCTAATGTAGAACACAGAATATCAAGATATTCACATAGAAATTATTTTCACCTTTATATTTCTTGATCGTTCAGGGCAAAAAAAAATGTTATTATCAAGAAAATTTACAGTAAACTTCCATTTCCATAGACTCCAAACAAGCAGATAACATAGCTACTTATTTATTTATTTATTTATTTATTTTTTTTTTTTTTTTTTTTATAGAGACAGAGTCTCACTTTATGGCCCTTTGGTAGAGTGCCATGGCATCACACAGCTCACGGCAACCTGCAGCTCCTGGGCTTAAGCGATTCTCTTGCCTCAGCCTCCTGAGCAGCTGGGACCACAGGCGCCCGCCACAACACCTGGCTATTTTTTTTTGTTGTTGTTGCAGTTTGGCCAGGGCTGGGCTTGAACCCGCCACCCTCGGCATATGGGGCTGGCGCCCTACTCACTGAGCCATAGGCGCCACCCATAGCTACTTATTTAAATAATATTGTGTAACACTTATTTCCAAAATTATGTGCTGAGGGGAACTGTAAGATTTCTCAAAGATTATATGATGTTCAAATATCTGAGTTAATATGCAGATAATAAGGTTTTAAAAACTAGTAATTCATATATGGTAGCTCTGATGATTCTTAACCAGATTATTTAAGTAACTAGTATGTTTCCATTCTCTGACCAAGCTGGGTTTTACCTGGAAGAAGGTATACATCCTCATCATTTGGTCATAGAACCAGCTATGCTAATTATACATATTTTTCATTTCTAACTGCCCTAGAAGCTTGTGTTTTGGTATAGAAGAGCACTGTTGTCTACTGCTTCGTATAAACTTAATTTATAAATTCAATTTGTACATCATTAGTTGTATTAAACTGTAGTTTCTGTAGGAGTAATTATTATAGCACTTTTCATAGCACCTAACATCTGGTAGATATACAAATGTTTAAGAACAAAGTGAATAGTAAAAATCTACCCTGTAGAAAAGAATACTCTCTATCAATGCCACAATTTCCATCACACGATCATTAAAATCACCATGCGTCCTTTCTCCTCAGCAACCAAGTAACCCTCAGTGCAGGACTTGTAAATACTCACTTTCTCTCCTTCCATGCTCGTTCTGTTCAAGACCATAAGCTCCTGATGGATTCAGTTGCCACTGTAAGGGGGCATAGACATTTTATTCATGTGTTTAAAAGGGATTTAAAAAATAGAATTTTAGCACCCTGCTTTAAAATATCAAAACAGCTTTTAAAAAATACAAGGAAAAGGAATTAGTATGTCCATATCAACAAAGTCCTAATAAGGCCACCCTAAGTAACCCTAAGTGATATGATTTGGGGGACCAGAATCAATACTCTTGGAGAATGAAGAGACGGGAAAGGCCCTTTACACTCATTTACAGGTAAGGAAGCAGAAGACCAGAGGACTGATTGGAGTGACTTGCCCAAGTTACACACTAACCACAAGCAGTGACAGAAGTGCAACTCAGGCCTGCCAGTCAGTCCTACGGAATTATTAACAACATGACTTCATATTCCATCCAGTTCCTACAGATTCTAATAACAGATGGAGAAGGATTAGGTATTAAAGAATGAAAATAGGACCAAGATTACTTTGCCTTTTAATGTTGTTAATATCATATAAACTATTATTTATAATTTAACATTATATCATTTTATGTCTTATAATATCACATATCATATTTACTCTGATTATAGTTTTCCATCTCAACCATTTGGAAAGAAACAAGGAAGCCTGAAAATTCTCAGATATCACAGAGAAGGCTGGATCAGCATCTCACACATCACCTCACATCAAGGAAGCACAGCCCTTCCTTGTTCAGCTGGCTGGAATCTATTATAGAAATCACTAAGGACCTAACCAGAAAGGCCCTGGGTGCTTTCTCAGGAGATAAGATTCAGTACCTACCACCTGGGAGCCTCTTTCATAAACATCAACTAGTTTATCAGATTACCTAGTTAACAACTTGATCCTTGAGGAGAAGTGATAATATAAGACATTTTACCACATATAAAAAAATCCTTAGAAAGGGAGGACATGTAGAATTGGTAGATCCCTAACAGAAATGAGAAATTATGCTCAGCGCCTGTGGCTCAAGCCGCTAAGGTGCCAGCCACATACACCTGAGCTGGTAGGTTCGAATCCAGCCTGGGCCCAACAAACAACAACGACGGCTGCAACCAAAAAATAGCCGGGCATTGTGGCAGGCACCTGTAGTCCCAGCTACTTGGGAGTTGGAGACAGGAGAATTGCTTGAGCCCAGGGGTTGGAGGTTGCTGTGAGCTATGATGCTGCAGCACTCTACCCAGGGGGACAGCTTGCGGCTCTGTCTCAATAAAAAAAAAAAAAAGTCTTAAAATGTCTTAAATGTCTTAAAATACCTTAATCTTAATTTTGGCAGAATTAAAATTAAAAACCAATAATCCTGAATTTACACTTAGGGATATTCATAAAAAAATATTTTTATAATTTTTTTTTGGAGACAGAGCCTCAAGCTGTAGCACCCTGAGTAGAGTGCTATAGCATCACGCTCACAGCAACTTCCAACTCTTGGGCTCAAGCAGTTCTACTGCCTCTACCTCCCAAGTAGCTGGGATTACAGGTGCCTGCCACAACACCTGGCTATTTTTTTGGTTGCAGCCATCATTGTTGTTTGGCAGGCCTGGGCTGGATTCGAACCCACCAGCTCAGGTGTATGTGGCTGGCGCCTTAGCTGCTTGAGCCACGGGTGCTGAACCTGTTTCTACATTTTTTAAATTATAAAAAAATTTTTTTTGGCTCAGTGCCTGTGGCTCAAGCAGCTAAAGCGCCAACCACATACACCTGAGCTGGCGGGTTCGAACCCAGCCTGGCCCTGACAGACAACAATGACGGCTGCAACCAAAAAAAAAAAAAAAATAGCCAGGTGTTGTGGTGGGTGCCTGTAGTCCCAGCTACTTGGGAGGCGGAGGCAGGAGAATCACTTGAGCCCTGGAGTTGGAGGTTGCTGTGAGCTATGATGCCACAGCACTCTACCCAGGGCGACAGCTTGAGGCTCTGTCTAAAAAAAAAAAAAAAAAAAAAAAATGTAGAAACAATCTAGTCCAACAAAAGGAAAATGGTTAAATAAGTTAGGTTGGAATAAATCATAATTGATAAAAGCAATTTTTGAAGAATTTTGAATGACATAGAAAATAGGCCAATATGTTAATAGTGGTATCTATGAGTTGTGAGATAATATAAGTTCCTTTTTATTTTCCTACTGTTCAAAAGTGAGCATATATTACTTTCATAATATACAAAGTAATATGACCTAATAGAGAAAAATCCGCAAATATGAAGCAGGAAAAAAAAAAAAAAAAGAATTGAGTAAGTGGACATGGATACACACAATCATAAAATCTATTCTAGTATTAAGGCGGGCTTGAAGGCTTACACCTGTAGGCCCAGCTACTCAGGAGGCAGAGGTGGGAGGATTGCTTGAACCTTGGAGTTTGAGATGAGCCCGAGCAACATAGTGAGACCCCGTTTCAAAAAGAAAAGAAAACAGTGCTGAACAGCCATAGCCCAGCCTGCTACACAACCACTTACCTCAAGGTCCACGGTAACACATCAAAAGAAAAGCAAAAATCTTTCAACCAAAATTAATTGCAATTTACTTTAAATCTTAAAAACAAATATCAACTGACCCTTGTACTACTTTTAACAGTCTAGAAGTAATAATAATCATCATTATTGAAATTCAAATTTAGAACAAATACTAGTGTGCTAACCACTGGGATTTACAAAAGTAAGTGTTTCAGCTAACCATCTGCATGCTATTTCAAGCCAGGGCGGAGAGCTAATCTGCACAGGAAGAACAGGGAGCAACCCCGAGCACGTCTTTTCTCTCAGAAAGTGCCCGAGCGAGCGGGATCCTCCTGAGTGGGTCTGGCCCAGGAAGCATTTCTTGTCCCGTCGCTGCCCCCAGGCCTCCCTTTGTCTTCTTCCTCCTGCTTCTCTTGCTCCATTTTTCTCTTTATTCTCTTAGCCATTGAAAAGCTACTAAGGGGATGGGCGCAGTGGCTCACGCCTGTAATCCTAACACTCTGGGAGGCAGAGGCAGGTGGATTGTCTGTGCTAACGAGTTCGAGACCAGCCTGAGCCAGAGCGAGACCCCATTTCTAAAGAATAGCTGGGCGTTGTGGCGGGCGCCTGTAGTCCCAGCTACTTGGGAAACTGAGGCAAGAGAGTTGCTTGAACCCAAGAATTTGAGGTTGCTGTGAGCTGTGACATCACAGCGCTCTACCGAGGGGGAAAAAGTGAGACTCTGTTTCAAAAAAAACAAAACAAAAAAAAAAAAAAGAAAAGAAAAAGAAAAAGCTACTAAGATTTACCAGTAAGCAAGATATTTCAGAATTGGCAACAGCCTATCACTGGTAGTTCTAAAGAGCTAGGTCATTTAATTTTTATGAAGAGTATTTGAAAAACCCGTTTCTCCACATTCTTTGGGAGAAATGAAGAGACAGAAAACAAAAACACAGAACTGGAGAGTGCGCTCACCAGGTAGGTACAGGCTTTGGCTTAGTTTTACAGGAGAGGCGTCTTTCTCCTCTCTCCCTTCTTTCAGGGCCACATCACTCCCCTTCTCTTTTTAAACTATGGTAAACTTTAAAATAATTAGAAATATCATCTATGTAATACAAAAAATGGTATTAATAATAGCTGGATACTTTCTGGACAGCCTTTGTGTAAGTGTACGTGTGTACACTGTATACACACACATACACATAAATAAGTGTTGTAGGTGCTCTGAACACACACACACACACATAGATAACAGGAATGTAAAGCCGAAATCTATAAACAGTTACCTACTGCAAATTCTAGTACGTAAAGTTTACAGTAAACGCCAGGATTAAATCACGGCATGTCATAAAACAACGTATGACCTTGGACAGACTCTTGTAGCTGTACAGAACCTTCCTGGTGAGCCTGGACTGGAATGGGACGGGGCAGTAACACCGCAGTGATAATCTCCTCATTTCTGTGTTTGTATTGTGATTATGGGGTCATCCTTCATTTGAGGAAAATAAAAGGGTGATCTAGTATCATGTTAACAACTTCTGGGAAAAATAACTTCTTTGTCCCCTGACTGCTCTCATGGGACGTGTGTGTGTGTGTGTGTGTCTGCTGGGTGATCTAGCAGACTAGATCTAGACTAGATTAAACCATCCAGACCTCTCTGTCCAGCACACCAAGACAGAGAGGAGGGTGCCCGAAAAGGCGGGTCAAAGATGTTCTTCCCTCAGCCACCAGATGGCACCAAAGGCCTGCTGGCTCATACGCGCGCGGTCGGGTTCAACTCTGCAGAGACCACGTTCACCAGCGGAGGATTCCTAGCCAAACATTGGCAGGTAGGTAGGGGCTTGCACACTAAAAAAAAAATTACAATGATAACATTTGTCGAAATCCTTTAAAAAGGTGAGAATCACTAATTTACAACATGCATCAGGGTGACTGGAACATTACTAATTCAACAGAAAGCACACCTAATAGGTATCTACTTACAGTAAATTTGCTCACACCCTCAAGTTCCCCGAACCTCATGTAGGAGATATCTGCTTTCTTTTTTCCAACATCTACGTCCCCTGCATAGATTTGTTTTATGCCTGCACCCTTAATTAAAGGTACACATTCGTCACATGGGCACTTTGTCACAAAAATCATGGTTCTTTCTTCTGGTTTTATTTCTTGACACCTAAAAAAAATGTATAAAGCATTAAGAAGGTAGTTTCTGAAGGGTAAATTACTTTTTTTAGAGAAATATTTAAACACTTAAATTGGACTGTTTTTAAAAATATATTTACATTATAAACAATATGCTCAAGCCTTATTCTTGCTGAATGTTCAAAATATGTGAATCCATAAATTGCAATACAACCTAAACATGACAATTATTATAGCTAAAAATAATTTACTGATTCTAAGTAAGATGCTCAGTATCAGATTACAAGTAAATGAAAAGAGAAAGTGATGCTAAAGAGAAAGAAAAAGGGAAAGACATGAAAGAGAATCAATGCTTTCTAACTAAAGACCTCTTTAAAATGTCGAATTAGACATTAAAGCCTCCTTAAGAGCTGCCATGTGTGATGAGATATTAACTCACAGCAGCCAAGAGACCTAGCGCTGTTTGGTACCTACTGGGTATTTAACACATGCTTACTAAATGAATAAACTAATATTAAAGTTAGGCTTTGAGTTATAGTTCTCTGACCCCTTCCCTACCAGAGAATAATTTTATTTAAGAAAAGTTTGGAGTTGACATATTTGCACCTTTGTAATGAAGATATTGAGGACAGTAGAGCTTTGGTGACATTCTGCATGCTGGGGTAGTTTAGGACTAAGGGCTGCGGCCACCTGAGGCTATGAGGACTGACTTCTGGGTTCTGTGGGTCACACTGCTCCTGCCAGCTGTTTTCAATTCCCCCTCCACCAGCCTTCCACATCCACTGCCCTAGTTGAGCCTCTGGTCTAGGGAAACTGAGTTCTGTTCAAACAATACCCTGCCTACATGATTTCCTAAGCACAGCTTTGTCAAAGCCATTCTGCCTCCTCGCTGCCTAGAGAAAGCCTGCCATGGTGCACTGCGTCTCCACATGGCCGCATTCCAGCCCGAGCAGAAGGTTTCCTCTCCTAAACACACCAATGTGCTTCCCAACTTCCAGGCCACGCTTGTGCTGGAAGCGAGAATGGTCTTTCCTTTGAAGAAGCATCTCTAACTGCCACAGTCCTAGCAATTCTTAAAAGCATAGCTTGAATGCCAGCTCTTTCATAATTCAGTTTTTTAAATTCTCTAACTTCATCCATTTAGGTCAGTGGTTCTCAACCTTCCTAATTGCAGTGTTGTTACAAATGGAAAAAAGGGGTCATGACCCACAGGTTGAGAACTGCTGCTTTAGGTAAAGGCTGAGAAGTGTTCCTGGAAATTATCTAAATTAACATTGGGGATACATTCTGAAAAATGTGCTGTTAGGTGATTTTGCCCTGTGTGAACATCACAGAGTGTGCTTAGACAAACCTAGACGGGGCAGCCTGCTGTGCACCTGTGCTATGCCGGGCGGCCTGCTGGCCTGGGCTGCACACCTGTGCAGCGTGTTACTGTTCTAAATGCTGAAGGCAACTGTGATACAGTGGTATTTGTGTATCTAAACACAGAAAATGTAATGTGTCATGCTACAACATTGTAGTGGCTATGTCACTAGGTGATAGGAATTTTTCAGTTCCATTATAATCTTAGGGGACCACTGTCTTAGATGTGGTCTGTTGTTGACTGGAATGTTGTTATGTGGCACACGACTATATTCATAAATATATATGTATGGTCTAGATTTAGAAAACAAAGGAGATCTTAACATCCAGAAATAGGAGAGGCTGACTTGCAAGCAGTTTCATATTGAGAGAGAGATGGACTAACAGAAAAGGTTTGCTCAATACACTGGAAGGGCCTGGGGACTCTGTGATAATGGCCTCAGATCTGGCAATGAGGACCAAGATTTACCAAAGTGATACTTCTGAAAAGGAAATTTCTTAGAATTAGAAAAAGGGTAAGAAAACTAATTTCAACTAACCCTTGCCATATTTTAAGGAGATGTAAAAAAAAAAAAAAAAAAACATACCTAAATGTCAAGGCATTCTGTTCTGCGTGTATAATGTATCTGAATTTCCTTATTTCTCGGTCTTTCTGCTTGTCGTCCATGTGTGGGAAGTCAGCGTACTCGGATCCAACAGGAAAAGCATTATAACCACATCCTATGAAGTACATAGCACCTGTTCCATCACAACTTCTCTACAAAAGTGAGAAAACCAACAACGGTTAGTCTCAACATCCTGAAAAGACAATTTAGAGTGTTTGTATTTCTAAAGCTTGCTGTAATACTTAGTGTAATGAATATTCATCCAATTTTCTATAACAAAGTGAACCAGCAAAAAAAATTTTTTAAACCCTACAACATCAGATCCTCCTACTGCAGTGCGGTGTTATCAAAGCTAAATTCTAAGCAGACTAACTCCCTTTCTGGTCTAACTCTCAAAGCAGTCCTTAGTTTTAGCAATTAATTAAATGCTATCTTATTTAACTCACAAACTGTTTCACTTGATTCAGACATTTCCTTGTAAATAGGTTATAAGGGCCTGGAGAGCAGAAATCATGTTTCATTCTTCTTTTCTACCTCTTAAACTACTCACGCTAAGAGTGTTCTGTACACAGCAGGTCCTCAGGAAGAGACTGTCAATGTCTCATATGCTCTGCGCTGTGCTAGTGGTTAACAAGTCAGAAATTTAAAAAATACTTTGAACAGGCAATTTCCATTGGGCTAAAAATGTATCATTTTGATTTAGTTTAAAAAATGCATTTCCCTTTAATATTCAGTATGTAGCCTATATTATCAGTAATATGTTATCACAGAACTTCAGTGGCTCTTATTTCTCTTGGTCAATGGCATATTAGTTGAATATGAATGCTTTATAGATTGTTATGACATATTTTATTAATGGTAAGTATTGGAATATTCTATAAACTTTATTACATTATACTTAAGTGACAGTATCCTATCAACAGACTTATTACTGTAGTAGCTTCATAAAAACTATGTTATAGAGGGCAGTGCCTATGGCTCAGTGAGTAGGGCACCAGCCCCATATACCGAGGATGGGTTCAAACCTGGCCATGGCCAAACTGCAACAAAAAATAGCTGGGTGTTGTGGCAGACGCCTGTAATCCCAGCTACTCAGGAGGCTGAGGCAAGAGAATTGCCTAAGCCCAGAAGCTTGAGGTTGCTGTGAGCTGTGACACCACAGCACTCTACTGAGGGTGACAAAGTGAGACTCTGTCTCTTAAAAAAAACTATGTCATAGTGAGGCAACAAAAGCCTGCCAATAAAATATTATCTGCTAATAAATCTTGAGCAATTACTAGATGTCATACATCACTCTTTATTTTATACTACACATGCATTATTTCATTTGATCAATTCTTGAAACGTAGAGTAGTACTATTATCCCCATTTTACTGACAACAAAAATGAGGCCAGGAGAGGTTGAATAACTTGTACAGGATTCACAGAGGTAATAAATAGCACAGAGAGAGGGCAAGCCAGGTTGCTTGACCCCAACCTGAATGTCTTCTGATTTACCATGATGCCTGCCTATGCTAGAGATAACTGGAAACCAAAATTCTCCATAGAGTAGTTAGAACCAGATGTTAAGCTAAAAGGCTGCCGAGCCTTCATGTAAACATAAATGGCAGGTGTGGGGAAAACAGAGAGTCCCTGCCTTTATGGAGCTTATAATCTGAGGAGGGTCAGAAACAGGGCACATAAGTTTAACTGTGTTGAGTGTCACCAATGAGTCACACAAAACATTCTGGGAATTTCTGGCAGAGAAACCTGTCCTAGTCAGAGTTCAGGTTGGGGTAGAGATGTGCAGAGCCAGAGAGGTGTTTTCAAGTAGAACCCATTGCACAGGGTTTCTGCCTGTGTGAGTCACAAGGAGCGAGAGGGTGACCGCTGAGGAAGGAGCAGCATGGCAGGGAGGGTACTGGAGGACAGCTGGGTTAAACTCAGGGCCTAGGAAACATCAAGCAAACTGTCAAATTAGAGTGGAACCTCTGCAAGTTGACCACCCCAGGGGCTGTAACAACTGGTCAACATTAAGGAAGCAGGCCTATTGTACGGGCACATGTGGTCCATGTCTGGTCAATGAAGATTAGGGCACCTTAACGAGGTGGTTAACTATGGAGGTTCTACTGTATTTGCTATAAAGTCCACTGGAGCAACACTTTGGCTCCTATTTCCATCACCTATATGGTTACTAACTAATTACCTTTTAATTCCATGCTTTCCTAACCCATCCCTATAACTCCAAATCTTCATCATCTCTCATTAATCTATTTCCCGTCTAGCCCACTTCATTCTTTTTACAATACAAATCTGGTCAAATCATTTTCCCTCAAAATATCTGGACTGCACCCACCAATACGATCACCATTCTCCACATGCAGTCAGTCTCGAGAGGTGCTCTCAGTGTAAAATACACGAAAGATTTTGAAGACTTAATATTCAAAAAGAGGCGGAATATTGAAAAAATGCAGCATAAAAATTTGTAATTTTTATTGGTTCCTAGAAAATTTTAGATTATATAAGTGGCTTGCCTTTTATTTCTACTGGCTAGTGCCACTGTCTAAAGTCTAAACTCTTTACGTGGGACCCAGAGGTCACAGTCCAGTCCAGTGCGTCCCCGCTGTGCACGGGGCTCTGGACATGCCACCCCTGGACTTCCCCACACTCCCCTTCACTCCTGACTTTGCATTTTTCTTTCTACCCCTAGCCTGTCTGATAGACTCTCATTCTTCAAGACTGATCTCTGATGGTCACTCATTTCTCCAAGCAGACTAGAGGCTCCTCCTGCGTGTTCTCACACTGTCAGTTGAGTGTCCCCCATAACATACTTACATTTACAGATCAATCTCCTTTTTACTTTCCTGGCTCCAGACAAAAAAGCAGAAAATGTGATCTTTAAATCCTCCATGTACCCTGTGGCATGGCGCCCAGCTTGTGTGCCCAGTTATAGGGACGGGTAAAGGGGTTTGATGACAGTTTGCTGAATGAATGCATCTGTCTAGGAAATTGTTGCGGGAGTGAGCAAGTGTTTATAACCTTAATACAAGCACTACTATAAACGTATTAACCTCCGTAGGTCATGCACTGAATGAAATGAACTATATGACTGAACTATATTTACACAAAAGCCAGGTTAAATATTTAAAGAATTATTTTCATACTCACAGATTTCCTTTCTGCCCAGATGACTGCTCCAACTCCTGTTTTATGATCCTCTGAAAGATACACGGCATTTAACTCAGCAGAAACCCATGATCTATTAGTTTCAGAAATACATTTTTCCAAAAATAACCATTTATTCAAACATATTTCATAAATGTAGCTTTGCCATCTTCACTGGTTACAGAAAGGCAGGGGAGCTAAGTACCCAGTAACCAGCAGGGTCCACGTGCACACATGGCACTGGTGGGGTGGCCCTGCCACAGTCGGGTGTCTGCAAAGCTATGACCAGAACCGAGTGCAACTTCACTGATCCTCCACTAGCCTGTAGAGACTAAACGACTACTTCTGGAGATGAGGGAACTGGATAAAGGTTTCTGAACTTGGATTTCAGGTACTAACTGTTCACAACGACCAAGTCTGTCTTCTCCTAGCACCGGCTAGACTTCAATAACAGAAAAGACATTTTATGGAAGTGTTCTTGCTAAGAAAAAAAGCTCAAGCTTCTACCACAAATATAAATCTTCATGGACTTTCCTATCATCTATCTACCAAACTACCTACCTACCTACTATGCTAGAGGGTACATGAAGGAACTTTTCATTTAAACAAAGTTTCCTTTCCCTGACCTTCAGTTTACCTTGTAAATCAAGTGGCAGAAGTTACAAACACAAGATTATAATTTCCCTGCAGAAACAAAATCTTTGCAACAAGCTATACTTCCTAAAACCACTAACTTTATTTATTAAGGATCTACTTTTGTCTTCTACACGGGATAAAATTAAATTTGAGTTTCAAATTTCTAAGACAAATATACACTAATATGAAAACCATAGTATTTGTAAAAATACTATGGATTAAGTGAAACTTCAGCTTCTCTCTGTAATTTCCTAGAAGTTAATCGTTCCAGAAATGATAACATTTAAAGACCTACTTTTTCAGTAACAGTACAAAGAAAATGTGGGCCACAATTGCATTACAAACTAGGATGCCTTATAAACAAGTTAACTTTTAAAAAAGTTATGATACTACAACAAAATTTCCCATCTCAAGTTCAGGTTAGCATAGGTTTTCAAAATTATACTACGAAGCATTGGTATAATATATGTTAAGCACTTTTTATCCATGATTTCATTTTTTACCCTACAGGTAAAGCAGATTAAATTTTCATTTCTAGATGAGAAAACAGGCAGAGAAATTGACTAAAACTTAGCCCTCCAGATGCAACCTACCTACCTTTTCTGCACCCCTCCCTTTGGTATTAAAAATTCCTTAACCAACATGCCCGCTTACTGAGTGCCTCAGACCACACATGTGCCAAGTGGAACAGTGGGCTCCATCCTCAGGAGCTGACAGCGGATGGGAGAGGAGCACAGAGGCAGGGAGAAATCCGTCTGTGCTTTGGAGGAAACAAGAGAGGTAAAGAATGTAAATCCACTGCTCTGTGCTCATTTCTAAGGCGAGTGGCATTGTAAACAGAGATTAGATTTGCCTACAAAACTTTTATTGCAAGTGAAGTTTTACTTAATTCATGCATAAAGCTGAGATGACAAATGAAAAACTTAAATAGAAAGTCTTCACATTAAGAGCCCCCTCTTCCAACCATCAGCACTAAGTATTTTTTAT
This sequence comes from Loris lydekkerianus, assembly GCA_963574355.1. Taxonomy (NCBI): domain Eukaryota; kingdom Metazoa; phylum Chordata; class Mammalia; order Primates; family Lorisidae; genus Loris; species Loris lydekkerianus. The sequence goes on along the minus strand of CAUYPK010011587.1, from coordinate 10,570 downwards.
GTTATGTTTCTTAGTCTCAGGAGCCACTCCTTCTGTTTCAGTCTAGGGACAGACTAACCCTCATCAGAGAGGGAAAAACGTGATCTTTCCATCAGCTTGCAGCCCTCCTACCTAGCTATGCCATCATAATATCCTTTATCACCTATCATCTCAAGTTAGAATACATTTTCATCCATTTAAAATGGAGTTCATTTCATCCAGCCCCCAAGGCTGGTGACAGACAAAGGTCATTACCAACATCTAGGGCTGGATTACAGAAACTGCTCTCTACGATCTGGTCATTCACAGGGTTTTCTCTGTACACCTCGTAAGGAAAGGCCCGCTATGATCACTGAGCCAAACTCCTGGGCCTCTTTGATCACTGACATCAGGGAACGCTTTGCTCTGGAACACAGCAGGGGTTACATTAACCAACCCTCAATCTGGGGTCATGTCAGTATTTGTCCCATGTGCTCCACACACCACTTGCCCAGAATTGCTAGATGGTTGTAAAAAAGATAAGCTCCTGGCTTCTACGTAGATTCCCCCATCAACCTCCCCAAGGGAGGCAGGCAGGGCTTGGGACCCTGCGTTTCTTGTGGCTCCCCCTTTGATTCTTAAGCACACTAAAATCTGAGAATCACTGAGCTATGACCTAAAACAGTTAACTTTCTTGGCTACCCCTGCCTACTTTCACCAATACTGTGGTCTGGGAGGAAGGCATAGTCCTTAGTTTTGGAAAACACCCACTCTAGTGGGGTAAACAGGGCGCAAAAAGAGGTCAAAACTCAGTCCTTAAACCAGGTAGAAGTGACGCCCTCTTGCTCTTTTCTCCTGCAAGAGTCTAAACATTTTGCTTTTTAGCTATCCCAGGTATTCTAGAAACATACTTTTAATTATAGTTCTGTGAATCCTCTTTAGTCATCATTCCAAAAAGCAATTACTAAGCATGCACTTTCAATTAGTTTTAGAAATTGGTTGTTAAGAGGTTTCAGATTTCAATCATATGTATATTTTTACATGAAATGGTCTAATGAAAAGGCGTCTTCATCTATTAATTAGGAAGAAATAAAGTCATTGAACTAAACTGAAGAGTATGAATTAAAAACTCAGGTAACTGGAAACATAGGTGTAAAATGGGATATGTATACAAATCACCCAGCTCAGTGCCTGACACGTAATAGGTACTCAATAAATTGTCATTGTTATTAATCACCAACGAAGACTTACAGGTCCAGAATTCCTTATCTGAAATCCCTTATATATATATATTTTTTTTTTTTTTGAAGTTTGATCCACTTATTTTGTGGCCAAACCTGACTCAAGGTATTTATAGCCCTTAATTATTCTGCTTAGTGCCAATATGCACTTTTTTCCCCCCCTCCGTATGTGCATTTAATGTGTCTGTTTACAAGGTCCTGGCCCAGACCCCACTGGGAGCATTATATAAAAGCATATGCACCATGATAACTTCTTAAAATCTGAAAAATTCTGAATTCCTTTTCATCTGGCTCCAAGGGCTTTGGATAAGGGCTTGTGGACCATTTACCTTTGTTATCTAAAAAGATTTCTTTTATCCATTCACCATATACTGGCTCAGCACCTATAACTCAGTGGCTAAGGCGCCAGCCACATACACTGGGGCTGGCGGGTTTGAACCCGGCCTGTGCCTGCCAAACAATGACAACTAGAACAAAAAAAAAATAGATGGGCCTTGTGGCGGGTGCCTGTAGTCCCAGCTACTTGGGAGGCTGAGGTAAGAGAATCACTTGAGCCCAAGAGTTTGAGGTTGCTGTGAGCTGTGATGTCTCAGCACTCTACAGAGGGCAACATGAGACTCTGTCTCAAAAAAAAAAAGAATATATATATAGTGTTTACCACTAAGGAAAAAATGATGACTAAGACATGGTATCGTCCCTGGGTGAACACACAATGGAGTGTGTGATGGCAGAATCGTACCTTATTCAGGATTTGAGTTCCAGGTAAAAAATCATCCATGATTAACCCTGAAAAATCTTTTAAACTGCCCAGCAAATACAGAAGCGTGGCTTTATTTGCAAAACTCTGCATAGTATTAAGTAAATTTATGATCTAGAATGTAACTACACAGCAGAGCCTCTAGTGAAGAATATACACACAGGTCCACATCCACTCCACACTCCCCGCCTGCACAGAGACACACGGCAGCCTGCAGTGTGGAGTCACAGACGGCATGACGAGGACTCTGCTCTGAGAAGCCAGAGGCACCAAGATCCAACAAAGGAACGGCAATGGCACACCTGCAAACTTACTCTGGACCAGAAACAGAGTTGGCTTGAATTCTCATCAGTAAAGGGGAATTAGTGAATTACGTCTATACCAGCTATTCCCACTTGTTTTCTGTCTTTCTGAATGGTTTACAGAAAAATCCTTTACAAAGTGAGAGTTGGCAAAGAGCGTAATATATAAACTGCAATACAATTACCTTAAATCAGACTTTTGTGGCTATTAAATTAAATTCTTTCAAAATAATTGAGGGACTATCAACCCTACTAAGTGTCAGAACGCCTTGCAGAACTTTTTAGAAAAACAAAGGCTTGGGAAGGCACCCATGACTCAGTGGGTAGGGAGTTGGCCACATACACCAAGGCTGGCAGGTTCGAACCCGGCCCAGGCCAGCTAAAACAATGACAACTGCAACAAAAAAAATAGCCGGGCATTGTGGCAGGTGCCTGTAGTCCCAGCTACTTGGGAGGCTGAGGCAAGAGAATCGCTTAAGCCCAGGAGTCTGAGGTTGCTGTGAGCTATGATACCACAGCACTCTACCTAGGGCGACAGCTTGTGACTGTCTCAAAAAACAACAACAAAAACAAAGGCTCACTATACCACACTTGGTTAGGGACTTGGTTTAATAGGTCAGGGTTAAGATTTGAGCATTGAACTTTTTAAGTTTCAATGATGATGCTGATAGGCCAACAATTGAGAACCTCTACTCTAGCAAAAGTACTTCAATAATATTGTAAAGTTTTTTAAAAGTTTTTATTAAATATTGCATACGAAATATCGAAGTTAACGAAAGTGAATGATTTTGGTTTTCTCTCTTCTCTTTTTGTCCTATCTTTAGTGGAGGTTCAATGAACAATGAAACCATAAAAGGGCCTCGGTAATTCAGGTCCTGATCTATTTGTATGAATATAAGGCCACAGGAATCCTAAAACTGCTAGAAGAGTCATCCACTCGTGTCTAACTTCTGTAAATTGTATGAGCGACAAAATTCCAGCATCTAAGAGTAAATGAACTATATCACAGATGAGATGAACATTTTACTTCAGAGACAAATCCAGCCCAACCAATCAGCCCCGACTTAGGAACTAAGCATGTCACTCACCAGTGCGATAAGCCAATAACCTGGCCTGAACCATGCAGTGCCTTGCAAGCTCCTGTGGCAAACTTTGACTGTGAATTTCATTAATCTGTTCTGGATTGCTACAGTAAAATCCGAAGTGTTTATAGTTGGGCACACTGGAAGCTACTGTGGCCAAAAGTAGGACAAGGTCTTTCATGTTTTGCCTTAGATTGCTAAAGTAGGGATTTTCACACAGGTTCTCCAAACCTATAGTCATCAGTATTTGCTTATGTATATCTTCATTCGAAACCAAAAATAACATTTCATATTCTTTTATTCTTTCTTGTTTACATTCAGAATAAAAGTCAATGTTAGCATCTGGCAGTATTTTTGCAATTTTTTGAATAAAGTCACATTTGTACGAGGTCTCCTCTACAAACTGCACCATATAACACACCAAAGGCTGAAGTAAGACACACACGTGGGCCCGACTGTTGGACTTCAATCTTTCCACTGCTTTGGCATCTAACTTTGCGTCTTCCGAGCTAGAAGCCACAGTAAGCAAACTTATTTCTGGATCAGCAGGCCAATATGAAATTCGGTTAACTCCAGCTGAAATACAAAATATAAAAAGTAATTATCTGACACATGCTAGATTTAGGGTTTTCTTAATAAATCCACCCTGTCCTTGCGGATTTAAAGGCCCCAATAGACAGTTATTATGATATGTCTATTATCACGTCACCTCTCACATAGCCCAAGGGTTGGCAAATCACTACCCACAGGCCAAATCCAGGACATTGTCGGGTTTTGTATAGCTTGCAGCTTAAGAATGGGTGTTGCATTTTTAAATAGAGGGACAAATCAAAAGAATATTTTGTGACATGAAATTATGGGAAATTCTATTTTTAGTGTTCATAAATATTTTATTGGCATACAGACACACACTCCTTGGCTGCTTTTGCATGGCAGAGTTGAGTAGCTATGACAGACACTACATGGCTTGCAACACCTAAAATATTTACTATCTGGGCTTTTCTAGAAAGTTAGCTAACATCTAACAGATCAGACCTGGGAAGGTACTTGTAGAATCACTGGTTTTGCTAAGTGTGGTTGAAAAGCCCAGTGCCAGTACTATATTCAGAAGAGTCCTTCAGGGTTAATTTTCAAAATGTTATAGCCAGCACCTGATATTGTCCAGAGTTTTTATCTGGAATAAACAATTTATCCATGCATTAAAAATGTTCCTGTCCTCTGACTAGAATTCTTCAGAGAAGTCATTTTGGCAAAATATTCTAAATAGGAAAAAATTCATGCATGAATATTTAGTATAGCATTCTTTAAAATAGTAATAACTCTAAATGACCAAAATGGGGGAATGGTTAAGCAAATTATGGCCTTCCTTCTAATAAAAGATAATAGTTATCAAAAATGTCCACAAAAGATTTTTAACATGGAAAATGTCTTATGTAACGTTGGGGTGGTGCTGGTTGGGCAATATGAACTTGTTTCAGGTTCACAAAATTAAGGACAAAACAACAAACTAAAAGGAACATTTTTTAATCAATGTGACAGAGGAAAGGTTAATAATCTTTAATATATAAAAAATATTTTTATTCATTAAGAACACATGAATAGACAAGACTAAGGCCTCAAGAGAGACAAAAGATATGAACAATTTACAAAAGAGAAAACATAACTAGATAATAAACATGAAAAAATATTTTAATCTGTATTTGAGATTGAATGACAAGATGCCTTATACATAGTTAAGCACACACGTGTTCATCAATGAACAGTTTACAACATAAAGTATCTCATGTAAGTTTCAACCAGGACAGGCTACAGACTTTTTTTTGGTGACTGTGCCAGGAAGAATAGACAGATGGCCCACAGGGTACTCTAACCTTCAAATAGATGACCTAAAAAGTCTAACTTAAACACACGAACATGCTTATGTACTCCCTGCTGCTCCTAACTGTGCCTTGTGCTACAAAGCAATCTGGAAACCCTTGAAGGCCATATCAGAGTATTTCCTCTGTTTCATTTCGCCTTCCTTCCCTCTCAAGTTCTCGTAACTCATTTCCTAACCAGCAGTGACTGTGAACCTTTTATCTGAGTATCTTAGTTGGTCCAGGGATCCTGATCCAAGGAGAAGCGAGGACAGACACTCTTTAGACAAACATTCACATCCGAGTGGTAAATGCTGTACCAGAGGTGATCAAATTTCTTGATCTCAGAATCCATTTACATTCGTTAGAATTTTTAAATTATCGAGGACCCCAAAGAGCTTAGTTTATGCTGAAATATATCTGTTGCTATCTACTATATTAGAAAGTTAAAACAAAATGTTAACCATTAAAATAACAATAACCTGTCACACATTAGTAAAAATAACACTCTATGGAAAAAACCTGTATCTCTCCCCCCAAAGTGAAAATATTGGCATTGTTTTAAATTTTTATAAATGTCTTTACTATTTATCTAATGGAAGACAGCTGGATCCTCACACCTGCTTTCGGCTCCATATGAAGATATGAAGGTGAAAAAGAGTATTAACAGATAATTGTGAATATTGTTCCTTAACATTACATAAAAATTTGACAAAGTAAAGTTTCTTTTTTTTTTTAAGACAGAGTCTCACTCAGTCACCCTCGGTAGAGTGCTGTGGCATCGTAGCTCACAGCAACCTCAAACTCTTAGGCTCAAGTGATCCTCTTGTCTCAGATTTTCTAATTTTAGATGGGGTCTTGCTTTTGCTCAGGCTGGTCTCAAACTTGTGAGCTCAAGCTATTCACCCACTTCAGCCTCCCAGAGCTCTAGGATTATAGGTGAGAGCCACCAGGCCTGGCCAAGGCAAAGTTTCTTAAAGGTTAGGTATAATGTGGAATCTGAAACCATCTCAGCAAATTTGTCTGTCTTGCGCTTAGAATGGCTTTTACTCATGAATGATTTCATAGCATGGTGCACTGGTCATCTGCAAAACAATGATTTACTGATATTACAATATTTTTTAAAATCCCACTCTTCATACTACCACCAATCTCATCAAAAAGTCTGAGTATTAGGAAGCCGTCAAGTTCACAATGAGTTTTCGGAAATTCTAATTTTCCTTTGAAAGCTCACATTTTATCACTGGGAACAAATACTGTCCAAGCTGTTTTCCTGAAAGTGGCAAGATCACTTTATATATGAGAAAATGTCTGACAAACATCTATGTCTAATTAACCTTAGTTTGCCAGTTCATGGTCTTCCATGAAATAAGTAGGTAATTCAGTCTGCACCTCAAGGAAGGCGTAAGTGGTTTTCCCTTAGGCAATCTTCATACTCAGCAAAGTGCTTTATGCCCATCTCCTGTTTCCTCACAAAGAATACTAAAAAGTGTAGGCAAAGGTTAGAATGCAATGAAATTAATCATTTTTACCGTTTTATCAAGAATATCCTTATATAATTTTTTTCCTAGCGCAGGGTAGAGTGCAGGGACTACCACTGCAGTGTGGCACCACTGCCCTGCTTCACGACAGCGCAACGGGAGTCTCACCTGTCCTTGTCTGGGCAGCATTAGTGCCTAAGTAGTTGTAGCATCAAAATAGTATCGACCTCATAGACCATCAGGAGGCCACAGCCCTTTTTTTTTTTTTTTTTTTTTTGTCTTTCCCCTTAATTCTTTTTATTTTTCTTTATTTTTTATTGTTGGGGATTCATTGAGGGCACAATAAACCAGGTTACACTGATTGCATTTTTTTAGGTAAAGTCCCTCTTACAGTCGTGTTTTGCGCCCAAAAGGTGTGGCACACACCAAAGCCCCCCTCCCCTCCTTCCTTCCCTCTCTTTGCTCTTCCTTTCTGATTTCATTTCTTTTTTTTTTTTTTTTTTAAGCAGGAACTCAACTTTATTGCGTCAAGCAGCTGCTTATATAGAGCGTGGGGATAGGGCGGGGAAAGGAGGTGGGGAATGAGGTGTGTGACAGGGTTGGGCCATTGGCATGGTACCACGTTGGCTGTATCTAGGTAGAGGCAGTTTCAGGCTGGACCTTGCTGAGTCATTGCTACGCGGAAGTAGCTCGATGGATCTACTTCTAGTCAGGCTTGGGAAGTTGCACTAGGCAGGCACATGGCAGGGCCCAACAATTCCCTCTTTTGTTTTTTGTATGGTGGAAAAACATAGCCCCTGTGTTTGAGGAGGCCACAGCCTTTTTGAGAACCACTGAACTACAGAAATGTGTGCTTTGTAACTGAGGTAATAGTAATTGTAACTAAAATTAGCTGTAGCAGGGAGTCTGACCATGCCCCCTTCCCAAGATAACTCAATAGTATATAAAATTCATCTAAAATAGCAGTTTTCTTTATATAAGCCCCTGTGCCTAGCTTGAATGCTATTTTCTCCCTTGCCTAATGCTGTCTACTAATCAAAGTCCCAGTCTCTAATTTCTCCTATCTCCAATTCAATGACAACAAAATTTAAATCATAAATTTTCTCAAAAATCTGCAATGGTTCCATATTATCTATAAACAAGAATTTACAGTCAGGTGAACTCAGTGATAAAATGAATATCCAATCTGTCTGGTTGATTGGAAAAAGGAGAAACAATTGCTACCACCATCATGCCTATCCCCTCCTTTGTAACCGCAGTTGAGAGACTATAGAATCAAATCATTATCAGAGGCATCTACCTTCTTGAAATACTTGTTAGACTTCTAGCCAATACTGTGGATAGAAGTACCACAGAAATACTGTGGACTTCTAGCCACAGGACCCATATCTAGAAGTTCTGCCACTTGTAGCTGAAAGCATGGACCTCAACACAGATCTGATCATTACTCTTAACACTCTGACGTAAATGAAAATAGCTCTTCCTCAAAACAGGTCTAGGAACTCTGTTCCATAAGATAAAGTCCAAAGCCCACTAAAGCTCCAAACTATCATTATAATCCATCTGCAACTATTCTCTTAAGAATAATACTCAAATACGGACCCAGAAACTTGCTTCTTACAACCCGATAAGTGACTGCACACGTGCCGTTCTCCGGCACTGAGATGTGCTTCTGCTCCAGGTCGGCTTTTCTCATGTATACTGAGCCAATTAGTAGGGATCAGGTTTCTCCTGAGGTCGCACATGACTTACAATCTGTGTTACTCATTGGGTACTAGACGATGTGTTAAATTTTGGACTCTAAATAACACCTTGAGGAAAAGCATTTTGCCCTTTTTTAAAAATATGCCATGGTGCCCATGTACTAGATACACACATTTTATTTTAAATGGAAGAATGATTTGCAAACCTATTACAAAATAGAATCAGAAGCACAAAGGGTTTTCATGAGTTACCTACATGGCAAAGGTGGACGGCTACACATTAAACATCTGTGCTCCTCCTTCCTAAGTACAGTCATTGGAAGGCAGCTCCCAGCCAGGGACTAGTCTCCACAGTGGGTGTGAACAAAAATCATATAATGAACATGGCTTCTAGCCAGGGTGTTTAAGAAGCAGATACACCCTCTCTATTCTCTCTTTCAGTCTGTGTCTGGATGCAGAGGATTCCAGGCCCTAGAAATAACAACAGCAAGAAGGCAGAGGAGGCCTGGGCCTGGGCATCAACCACATGGGGAAAAGTCACTGCTACTCAGCACAGGCGCTGGGCGAGGATCTAGTACCCTAAGCTATGGGAACTTCAGGGTGAGGATCTAGTACCCTAAGCTATGGGAACTTCGGGGTTTAATCTGTTATAGCAGCTGGCATTGGTCTACCAGAACACTGAGGTCATTTTATTGGAGAGGTTTGAGATTAGAATCCATGTTTTCTGATTCTCCTCTTACAATGGGTCAAGCTATCCTCAGATTCATTTTTATATTTCTAATTATCTCTGTGGTTTTTCACAAATTTGTTCCCACTGATTGCTTTCAGATAAATGTTCTTAATCCCCAACAAAGCCTTATCTGCACTTACCATTTACAATCATTTTCAAACAAGTAGAACATGGTTTTCTGGAAAAATAAAGATCACAGTTTTTCAACTTTGACCCATGTTTAATAACAGCAATTTGCCCAGCATGTAAATCTTCACAAGAACAATGGAGACCAACAATTTTCATATTTTTCACCACCATAAGACCAGTTCTCTTCACCTACATTAAGATATAAAATAATAAGATATTAGTTATAATATTTACAGATCATATCACAGATTATACTTGATTTATTAATAAAAGGAAAGTTTTGTTTAGTACCTTATCTGATGAGTTTATATGAAAGCACATTTCTCATCAGATCCAAAAAAATTTCTGAAAATTTGGTGCTGACTTTAGACCAGAAATTTCTACACCTAAGCTCTACTAACTGGATAATTAAATATGCAATTATCATTAATTTGTTTTAGTGAAGGATGAACACTTTTGAACGTAGAGAGAGGCAAAAACGAGGCAAATTTGACTTGTTTCTTATAGTTGCTTTTCTACTACCATTTCGCTTTAAGCTTCTAGATGGTAATAAAGAAAAATTTCAAAAATCCTGATTAAACACATGGATAAATAAAGCCCAGAGAGTTTACATGACTTTTAAATATTAACTAAAATAAAATTAAAAACTAAAATAAATAAATCTAAAAACTGGGTGTAGAATGGTGGCAGTCTACACTAATACAGTTGGGTCCTACCTACTACAAATACACAGATTTTTATTATTAAATCATAGCTGTGTACATTAATGCGATCATGGAGCACATACTGGTTTTATAGACCATTTGACACATTTTCATCACACTGGTTAACATAGCCTTCCTGGCATTTTCTTAGTTATTGTGCTAAGACATTTATATTCCACATTTACTAAGTTTCACATGCACCCTTGTAAAATGCACCACAGGTGTAATCCCACGAATCACCCACCTCACTCCTCCTTCCCCTCCTTCAATCCCTTCCCTGTATTCTTAAGTTATTACTGGGTTATAGCTTTCATATGAAAACCATAAATTAGTTTCATAGTAGGGCTGAGTATATTGAATACTTTTTCTTCTATTCTTGAGATACTTTACTACAAAGAATATGTTCCAGCTCCATCCATCCTTGGCCTTGTTCTCCAGAGAGCATCACCATGTGGAAACAGCTATGTGGAGTCGGGGTGCAGCTACATGTAAACATGAAAGAGGTAAAGTCTCCATCTTTCTTTAAGGCTGCATAATATTCCATGGTGTACATATACCACAATTTATTAATCCATTCGTGGATCAATGGGCACTTGGGCTTTTTCCATGACTTAGCAATTATGAATA
>CAUYPK010011586.1:0-26911 GCA_963574355.1 Loris lydekkerianus | reverse complement strand
TGTGGTATATGTACACCATGGAATATTATGCAGCCTTAAAGAAAGATGGAGACTTTACCTCTTTCATGTTTACATGGATGGAGCTGGAACATATTCTTCTTAGTAAAGAATCTCAAGAATGGAAGAAAAAGTATCCAATGTACTCAGCCCTACTATGAAACTAATTTATGGCTTTCATATGAAAGCTATAACCCAGTTATAACCTAAGAATGTAGAGAAGAGGTGAGGGAGGGGAGGGAGGGGGGAGGATGGGCAGAGGGAGGGTGATTGGTGAGATTACACCTGTGGTGCATCTTACAAGGGTACATGTGAAACTTAATAAATGTAAGATATAATTGTCTTAACACAATAACTGAGAGAATGCCAGGAAGGCTATGTTAAACAGTGTGATAAAAATGTGTCAAACTGTTTATAAAACCAGTGTGTGGTGCCCCATGATCACATTAATGTACACAGCTATGATTTAATATTAATAAAAAAAATAAAACTTAAACCTGATCACAATCTGTCACCCTTCAAAGGCCCCTTCTCAGGTTTCACAGCAAGCAGTAGGCTTTCTCTGAGACAGCCTGGAAATTCATTTCAAGCCTCATTGCCGGGTTTCCTCCCATCATTTGGTGCTTCCAAAATACCAATTTCTTTCCATTTCTTAACCACAATGCACTAGTTTTTGCTATTATGTTTGTTTAGGTTCTTTCCTCTCATGCAACGCTCTTCCAACAGCAACTCTGGCCTCACCTCTACCAGATGGGTGCGAGTCAGGCGGGGTGCCCTTCCTGTGACCCCTGGAGAGCTTTTGACACCTATCACTATCTTTCTACATGAACCCTGAGGATGGTGACCTATTTACCTGCTGGCTACTGAAGCCCTTAGCATGTAATTAGACCCTGGCCCATGGTGCTTAGCTGAGCTGAATGGCATGTTCTGTGTTTACCACTATATTCCCCTTCCTAACTGGCTGGCACTACATCCCACTTTAAGAGAAGGCACACTCAGGACTGGCACCCACTCTCCTAGCAGCTTCTGCACTGCACAGTGACCACAGAAACATCATCAAAGTATTAAGAATAGGATTTCTGTGGCTAGAGGCTGCAAATGATCTCTTTCCAATATTCTGCTTGTTTGTCTAAAATGTAAATTTATAATACTGACGCAGTCTCCCTGGCGTTAATCCTGGATGAAAATGTTTGAAATGCATTGTTTGTCCTCCCCCTAACTCCAGGGCTCCAGCTATTGCTCTCTTACGTGGCAAATGACCATCCCTGCTCTTTATGCACTCTAAACTGAAGTCAGAGCACACTGTGACCAGGTGTAACGTAGGCAGCCCGGTCTTGGCCTCAGAGATAATGTGCCAGATTGGGTTTGAAAATAGATGATTGGAATTTCAAGTAGATTATGGGAAATGTGGCAATGTTTGCATTTTTTTAAGGAGAATCATAAGTTTTCATTTTTCTCTTTTTAAAATATTTTATTTTTTACATTGGCATACTAATTATATGTATTTATGGAGTTAAGTAGTGATGTTTCCAAGAGTCTAGTGAGCCAATTAGCATATCCATCACCTCACACATTTACCATTTCATTGTGCTGGGAACATTTGAAACTGTATGTTATGGTTAACTATAGTCATCCTTAAGCCCTATAGAACACTAAAACTTAGTCCTCCTATCTAGCTGAAATTTTGAATCCTTTAACAAGTCTCTTCTCGTGCCCTCTTGCCTCTCCTTTCCCAGCCTACAAAATCCTCTGTTCTACTTTTTATTTCCCTGGGATCAACTTTTTTAAGCTTGTACATGTGAACACACGGTGAACAAAGAGGTTTCATGTCCTGAACAGAACATGCACTGATTATTTCGTATACCTAGTAATTCAGGCCCTTTCTAAAACATGTCCTCAGTAAACCCTAAGCAAAAAAGTCTCAGAAAATGTGATCAAAATATTTAAGACCTAGATGAAATTTTAGGATGTACATACAAACTAAAATTACTTAATTTGAATGATTTACTACTCAATAAATTTTGCCCAAGTACCATCAATGCTGTAATAAGATATTTCAGCAGAAATAAAACTTCAAGATTTATGGCATCATTATAGACTTCTATGCTGTTAACATCTTTTCCAAGCTTTATTCACCACTTGGGAAATAACAGCATTATACTCACCACCATCACTGACAAATATTTTTTTAAACACACTGTGCAAAGTGTTATTGTAGAAAGAATTGGAGATTTTACAACTGTGAAAAGGGTATAGAAATTGATGATTATATAATATCAGAATCATTACCAGTTAGTACCCAATCATCTCTATTCAAAATAACAGGCAAGCACTTGTAGAAAATGTGCTCTGAGCTATTTATTTTTCTCCCTGTGTCTGATTACAAGGGGGTCATGAGCTGGGGAGTGGTGAAGTGACAGTTTGCTCCATACCCCAAGATCTCCAGAGATCAGGTTAGGAGGCTTGGAGATTCTGTGCTGGCCTCATCCAGTCCCAGATGGCTTCTTGGACACAGAAACCCAGTCATCACAGACACCCCAGCCCGTGTTTTGCGCTTTGGTGTTTCTCCTTCAAACCCTGCAACAGTGCTTCCAAGAGCATAAAGCACACAGGCCCACACTGAGTTGCCAGGATGCCAGCCAGCATCTCAGTTACGTGGAACCCAGCGAGACGAGCTTCGGGGTCTGCTTTAGTTCTCATGTCTACTGAAAAAACTGCTTCTCATCTTTGTTACCTGTAATTCTCCTCTTCTATCATTTTCCTTGTGAGCCAACTATGTAGAAAAAAATTGTATCTTAGAAATGTTAGTGCCAGTGATGGAATATCAAATCTACCAACAGACCAAGATTCTGACATTTTCCCATTTCTTTTTTGCATTCCTTTAAAAAGACAGCCTAAATTCCATTTGAATTTCTGCACCCTTAAGAATAGCACAACTGAAAGTGAATATAACCTGGGGAAGCTGAAGCAATGTGAGATTATGAAGAATGGGTCTGGGAGGTAGGTGCCTCCCGAGTTTTGGCCACATGCAAGGTGTAAGGCCCACTTCTCTGCCTAGGACTGGGAAAAGAGCTCTCCTTTAGTGAGCAAGCCAAGAGCATGGTAACTTCTCAGGGTAAATCACTTGAATCTGATTGTGCAGGTTGAAAGGGAAAAACAGGTAGTTGCCAAAATCCACTGCAATGGTAATGCAGGTCACAGTATGCCCTGGATCAGCTTGTGGTCTGGGTGTCACAGGCAAGACATCACCATTCTTCCAGAAATGTCTAAAAGTTGTTAGCCCTTTCTTGACAGAGTGCCAGGGCACTGTCTTCCCAACAATCTCCAAAGTGCTACAATGCAGACTGAGTTATACACATGCAATGCTCTATGTAGCTTGAGAAATTACAACATGGTAATCTGGAAACAATGTCTACCTAGTTCAGTCTAGTGCACCACAGCTAATGCGGTGCTGCTCTTTGCCCTCAGCTGTGTCTACCACCTACATTCCCCTCAGCCCTCCTGGGGGGGTCACTGCCAAGGTCACACAAGGTCAAACAAACCCTGAAATAGGCAAGCTTCCTCCATAGCATGGAACTTAGCAGAGGTGGCTGAGCATGTGGACCATAGATTCTGCAGCCAGATGAACTTGGTTTGAATTCCCTCCCCACCACTTGCTAGCTTTATAAATATGGGCAGGTCATTTAAACTTTCTTTGCCTCAATTTTCCCATCTGAATACTAGAGTTACATGAAAAGCACTTAGAATTGGTTTAAACGACATTTATTTCTCACAGTTCTGGAGGCTGGGAAGTCCAAGATCAGGTTGTGGTGAGTGTTCTCTTGCTGGCTTAAAGATGACCTAGCTGCCCTCTGACTGTGTCCTCCCAAGGCTGAAAGACACTAATCTCATCATGGGAACTTCACCTACATTGTTGCAGGAAGACGAGGCCCAACAGAGAGAAAGAGCACCCAAACACCACATTTATAAGAGGAAGGTCTTTATTCACCAGCCGGAGCTTATGGCATAGAAGAATTCCAAATGGCAGTGCTCCCTGCCTGGCTTGGTCTTTCCCTTTTTATCGACAGTCAAAAAGTTCCATCCCACAGGTACCCTTCTCATTGGCCAGTTTGAATCAAGTGGGAGATGCTATTCCAGTCCCTATAGAACTACAGGATTTCACAGAACTTGGAAATTTCCAAGTCCCAGGAAATTAAGTTTACAAATTCTCAAGAGCTGAGTCACCATGGAGAGGACCCTGCATGTGTATCCTTGTGGTCTCCTTGAGAAGACCTGTTCTCCTAGACCTCACCCTTCTCGGGTATCCTCTCTCAACATGACCTCATTTACACCCAATTACTTCCCATAGACTCCCACCTCAAAATACCAAGCCACTGGGGGTTAGAGCTTCAACGGATGCATTTGGGAGGGGCATCCAGTCAATCCATAATAATGAGAGAAGAAAAAACAGGTGGAACCTCTGAAAAAACTTTCAATCCATAACTCAGCTGTGAGATGGAGCATCCTAGTTTAATCCTATGGGTAATAAATTACATTTGGAGTGAAATAAAGTAATGTAAAGAAAAAGATATATGATGGAACTATATAAAAGAGCAAAATATTAGTTGAGTACATTAGCATATAATAATTGGAAGTGAAAGTTTCTTTTTAAAAATTTCTAGCAAATTTCTTTGTTACCGTCCCCTTGCCTGATATAGAGAAAATTATTTTCATACTAGGTGGATATTACCAATTTTAACAGCTTAACTAAAGCAAAGATAGCCTTAGTACTGTGAGGATCACATGAAGAACTGTTATGAGAATTTAACACATGGGACCATAACACTCCATAAAGTGAGAGAAATATTAAACGTTGTAATTATTTCTTCCTTAGAAACATAAAAGGAAATAACAAAAGAAATTACTTTTGGTTTTCGAGTCTCTGAAGACACTTCTTAGAAGTTCACAGGTATGAATTCTTGAACCTAATGTTTGTGAAAGTCTTAAGTATTCTCTCCCCTCTCTTTCTGTGTATATGTTACAAAACACAGAACACAGATGAGCAACCTGGGCTTCTGTGAGGGTCCCTGGCGATTCCAGGACCTCTGCACCATCTCAATTCTGAGCTCTGCTGGCCTGCTGGTCACAGAGATGCTTCCCCAGGGTCACAGCTGACCTGTGTCTTATCAGTCCACTGGCACTTCCCATTCTCATTTTTTAATTATTTTTATATTATTTTATTTTTTTCCAGTTTTGGCCGGTGCTGGGTTTGAACCCACCACCTCTGGCATATGGGGCCAGCGCCCTACTCCTTTGAGTCACAGGAGCCATCCCCCATTCTGATTTTTTCTTAGTTCCAGAATCTACACATTGTCTATGTTGCCTGTGTAGGGGGTTGGAAGGATCTGGAGGATGATCATGGAAACAGACATGACAGTGATGGCAGCAGCACACACAAGCTGCACTGGGCGATGCCTGGACAGGTTTGCATGAAGAGGAAGCCCTTCATGGCATGTGACTGTCCAGAGGCTGCCACACAGAAGTGGATATTCAAAAGAGGAAGAGGGCAAATGAACTCTTAGGAAAGGCATGGGAGAGGAAGCTTGTATGTCTACACATCTATGTGGTGTCAATATTGCTCAGCAGCTGAGTGGGGAGTCTCTGGGTTGGAGATCTCAGAAGGGCAGCAGTGGCCTGAGGGTCTTTTACAGCCTGGGGCTTGTCTGATCTGTCTTGAACATGTAGATGTTGGGTGCAATTTCGTGAAATATGCAGAGAAAACAGGGTCTAAATGGCTAAAATTCTGCTTATTTGGGCTATGTTTAAAAACAATTTGATGTATAAAAATTTGAGTTAGTGCTAGTAGGCTTTTTTTTTTTTTTTAATTACAGTTTTTGGCTGGGGCTGGGTTTGAACTCACCACCTCTGGCATATGGGGCCGGCACCCTACCCCTTTGAGCCACAGGTGCCACCCATGCTAGTAGGCTTTTGAGCTGATGAATCTCAGTTGTTATGAAGAAACAAACAACTTAAGGGTCAATATAAAGAGATCATTCCTGTCTCATTCATTTAATACATCTATCATGCAAAATGAACTCCAAGATCTTTCTGACTAGTATAATCTATGTAAATGGCTGAATCATTTGAGCTAGGAACCTACCAGTAATTTCCCACTCTTTTGTCACTTAATCACTTTAATTTCTATGTGCCTTGGTTCCCACTTCTGAAAAGCTGACTACCCTTTTAGTGTCCATTCAACTGCCCCTTCATTCCTCAACACTGAATTGAGAAGCTGAGAAGATATACTGGGTTTATTAAGATGCTTGATAAGAACACAGATTCCTGAGCCCCAGCAGCCTTTCTGGTTTGTTTTCTGGTGTGTGGAAATCAGTAATTCATAATTTTTGAAAGTTCTCCAGCTGAGGAGCAGCAAGGCTGGGAGCAAAGGTTATTCTGGAAGAATCCATGGGAATGTACGAGATGTTGTTTCCATGTTGAAATAAGATAAACACACCTTGAGAACAGAGGAGAGAGGTCTGGGCCAGTGAAACATTATGGTTGAAGACAGAGGGTCAGAAACCAACACAGAATGTTTATGGGGCAGCAAAGAATCTGCAGGGACCTCTGTGCAGGATTGGTGTTTTGGGACAAGAGCATCTCACGTTGGATAAGCAGACTGTTCTGAAGTCATCCTGTGGAGAATTTGTCAGTTGGAAAAGATAATTTTGACCTCCTGTGACAGGAAATAAAAACATCAAATGATAAAAGAGTAATGTAAAATGTCATTCTGGGTGCAGAGTCTTTTGCCATGTCCCATGTGTACAAAGAAATGAAACAAAAGACACAATTATGGGCCAGTATCTATAATAACAGCTTTACCAATGTCTACTTAATGCTCAAAACAAATTGTTTTACAGAAATTTGTCCATTTATGCTACCTAATCTCTTTCTATAAAATCAATCATGTATTATTTTTTAATCCTTTTTATTTTACTAAGGTTGGCAGTAAAATCCCATTTTCATTACCTGATTTTGGTTATTTGAGTCTTATCTCTTTTTAAAATCCCCTATCTGTCTTGCTAATGGTTTGTCATTTTTGTTGATCTCTGCTAAGAACCAAATTTTGGTGATTTTCTCTAATGTTGTTCTATCCTCTATTTCATTTACTTCCTCTCTAATCTTGTTTTCCCCCTGCTGCTTGTTTTGGATTTTTTTTTGCTCTCATTTTCTGCTAATTTCTAAATGTGAATGTTTATTGATTTGAGATCTTATATTTTAACATCTGCATTCAAAGCTAAAAATTTCCCTAAAGCATTGCTTTTGCTGGCTTTCCTGAATATAAAATTCTTAGTTGATAGACCTTTCGTTGAGGACTTTGCCTTCTGGCCTTCATGAGAAATCAGTTGCCAGTATTACTGAAGATTCCTTGTACTTATAAAGAAATGATTTTCTTCTTGACATTCTGTCTCTGGATTTTAATTATTGATATGTCCACGATGGTTCTCTGAGTTTATCCTACTTGGTGTTTGTTGAGCTCTTTGATATATAGATTAATGCTTTTCATCATGATTAGAGTATATTCAACCATTATTTCTTCAAGCATTCTTTCTGTTTTTCTTCTCTCCTTCTGGGATTCCCATCATGCATATTTGGTATGCATGGTGACCCACAGATCTTTGAAGCTCTGTTTATCTGTTTCATTCTTTTTTCTTTGTGTTTCTCCAACTTGACATTTTGATAGATTTATCTTTAATTCAGGTGATTCTTCTGCATGCTCGTATATGTTATTGAGCTCCTCTAGTAATTTTTCATTTCACTTATTGTGCTTTTCAACTCCAAAATTTCGGTTTTTCTATAATTGCCATCTCCTTTTTGATATTTTATATT
This sequence comes from Loris lydekkerianus, assembly GCA_963574355.1. Lineage (NCBI taxonomy): Eukaryota > Metazoa > Chordata > Mammalia > Primates > Lorisidae > Loris > Loris lydekkerianus. The sequence continues at coordinate 19,048 of CAUYPK010011586.1, read as the reverse complement.
TGATGAAGCATTGTTCTCATACTTTTATTCTTTAGATATAGTTTTAATTCTTTGAACATATTTAAAACACATGCATTAAAGTCTTTGTCTAGTATATCCAATATATGGACTTCCTTGGGGATAGTTGCTACTGATTATCCCCTCCTCAACCATGTGCATTGGCTACATTTTCTTTATTCTTTGCATGTCTCATAAATTTTTTTTGGTAGAAAGTGGATATTTTAAATGATAAAATTTGGCAATTTTGAAAATCAGACTTTCCTCTTTCCCCAAGGTTTATTGTTATGGCTATTTATTGTTTAGTGACTTTTTAAAACTAATTCCATAAAATGTACATTTTTTGTTATTCATGTCCACTGATCTGTTGTATTGGCTTGGTGGACACCCAATAATTGAACAGAGAGAGCCTTAAATGCCTGGAACTAGTATGTCTCTCAGCCTTTGCTGAACAGTTGTGTGTGTCATTAGTGAAAGCCTTCAACACTCAGCTACAAAGTTTACAACTCCACCTTAGCCCTCACTTTCTGCTTGTTCAATCCTTCAAGTTTAGCTACAGGTAAAGAGTTTAGGGACTCTTTAGGTCTTCCCTGAACATGACTATGGTCCTGAGAATCCCCACAATCCTAGACATGAGCATGGCAAGGAGCATGATGTTTAACAGACTACACTAATTTCTTATGAAAGAAATCAGAACAGTGACTTCCTCTGGAGAATGGGGTAGATGAAAATTTACTGGGAGGGCATAAGGGAGCTATCTAGTCTGATAATAGCATTTTATATATTAATGGATTGGAGCTTCATTTTGCATGCTTCTGTCAAAAGTAACTGTATGGCACACCTGAGTTTTGTACGTTTCGCCATAGGTAAATTTTATCTAAAATACAACACTGAACAAATATTGAATTGTAGATAATGATATGCATGCTGACATGTTTGGGGTAAAGTGCATTGGTGTATATTGATTCTGCAACTTACTTTAAAATGTACAACAAAAGTAACCTGGCTTGATGTGTATACAAGGAGAGACACATAAAAAGCAAATGTAGAAAAAATGTTAATTGTGGAATCTAGATGACAAGTAAACAGGTATAAACTGTGAAATTACTTTAACTTTTTCATTTTTGAACATTCTATAATAAACTATTGGAGGGAAAGGAGAGTAGTGAATGGCACTGCCTTCTACTACACAGATCTGAAAAATTCCATTTGTAGTGAAAGTAGGAGTCAGACAATGTGAAAACAAAAGAGCAACAACAACAAAACCCAAGTCAGGATGCAGAAGACCTACATAACATTATCTGAACAGTTGCTCTATCAACCTTATTTGACCCAACTGATTGCTTTAACAATACGCTGTTTTGTTTTGTTTTTTCCCCCTTTAGCTTCTAGGACACCATATTCTTTTGGTCTGTCTCCAATTTCACTGTTCTTTCTTCATGTCTTTTCTTCCTTCTTCCTTTTCTCCCTAATCTCTTCATATCAGAGTGCCCCTAAGGTTCAGCCCCTGAACATCTGTTTTTCCTACACTCATTTTCTTGGTGATCTTTCCAGTTTTATGGTATTAAAAGTCATCTATTTATTCAAAGATTCCAACTTTATATAGGGTGGCCATAAAGTTCATGTGCAATTTAAAATTTAAAAATTGCACATGAACTTTATGGATACCCTGTACATTCAGCCTCTATTTTGTCCTCTGAATTCTAGATTCCTTATTCGATTTCTCCATTTAGAAGTCTAACAGATAATTCCAATTAACCTGGTATAAAATGGAACTCCTGACTTTTTTCCCCCACCCTTAAATGGATCCCCAACCTCTTCCCCCACAATTTTCCTCATGTCACTTGATGACAACTCCTTCCAGATGCTTAGGTCAAAACCTTGGCAACCATCCCTGACTTTCTCTCACACTCCAATATCCAAATCCATCAGGACATCTGGCTGGCACTGACTGGTATCTAGCTATACCAAAGTACAGACAGAACTTGGCTGCTTCTTACAACCTCCACTGCACCCTCCCTGGTCCAATTCATCTTCGCATCTTGCCTGGATCATTGTAATAGCCCTACTGAGTCTATTTCAACACAGATACCATTAACACATAATGCTATTTCTGTCATTCTTCTGATCACAACTCTCCACTGACTTTTCATCTCTGAGTAAGGCCAAGGTGCTTTCTGTGGCTCCAGGTCTAGACTGTCCCTCCCATCATCAGCCAGGTCATCTCCTATTACTCTACTCTCAGCTGCTTCCCTTGCAGTCACGATGGCCTTGCTGCTGTTCCCAGAACTCACTGAACTTGCTCCTGCCTTAGGGTTTTCTCAGTAGTTGTTCCCCAGACATCTGCTTATTTCCCAATTAATTGTTACCCAATTATTTATTTATTTATTTATTATTTATTTTTTAGAGACAGAGTCTCACTTTTTTGCCCTCGGTAGAGTGCTGTGGTGTCACAGCTCACAGCGACCTCTAGCTCTTGGGCTTAGGCAATTCTCTTGCCTCAGCCTCCCAAGTAGCTGGGACTACAGGTGCCCGCCACAACGGCCGGCTATTTTTTTGTTGCAGTTTGGCTGGGGCTGAGATGGAACCTGTCATCCTTGGTATATGCGGCCAGTGCCCTACTCACTAAGCCACAGGTTACTAAGCCCTTGGTACCCAATTTAAATTTCTAATTTAGTCTGGTATTCCTGATCTTGTACCCTCAGTTTTTTTCCCTTGATACTTTACTCACTAATGTATACTTATTTATTACATTTATTACTACATGCCTCCTTCTGCTAGAAAGCAAATTCGACACTTTGCTCACTGATGTATCACAACCTGGCACACAGTAGGTTCTCAGAGAGTATCTGCTGAATGAGTAACATAAAATGTATTGTACAAAGTATGGAGTTGATACAGAAGAGGAAAAGGCTGACTTTGCCAGGAATGGTCTGGATGAGTAAGGATGAGTAATGCAACGTAGTTTTGCTGGTTAAACTACATAAATGTTACACATGAAGTTCTGAGTGCCCTAAATAGACATGAAGCATATATACAACAAATCCTTTGAGAGCACTCAGTGCATGCTGCTCTTTCAAAGACCAGAACCAGTCATCAGTGGAGATTGTGCAGACGAAGACATTAAAGCCTGAGCAGGGCTGGTGCCAAGAAAGCAGTTTCTGGCTATATTTTGAAGTTAGTGCCAACATATCCTCATGGACTGGATAGTAGTGTGTGTGAGAGAGAAGATCAAGGATGACTCCAAGGCTTTTCTTAGGATTAGGCTGCAAGCTCAATCCACCCCAAGCTGCAGACATCTGGAGAGTCCAAAGGAGAAAGAGGGACACCCAATTAACCAACTTAAGCAGGGATGAACGAGGCTGAGAAAAATGGAGTAAATCCTATAATTCTTCTTGATTTACTCCATTATAATAAAAACATGCACAATGTGAGAGCACTTTCTTAGTGCAGCAAAAATATGTTACTGTTATTTTCTATTACCATCAAGAAAAAAACATGTTCTTTTTAATTCCCTGATCAAAAATTTCAACACACACATACACAGTAGTACACATTGATTTTTTTTGAAGTTTCACATATAACAGGAATTTTAAAATGCTTTTTAAAGTCTTATTTTAGAAAACCTATTAAAATTATTCATGTGGATTTATGATTACAGTAAAGAGTCCTGGTAACTAAATAAGATTTCATTTTGATTCATTAATCACATTTAAGCAAACCTCCTCAAAACCACTAAGTCCTACCCTGAACCCTAAACTGAGCAGCTCTTGCCCCAGAGTCATTTGTGTGGTTTTTAAAAATGGCAATACTCAGTTTATAAGAGCTCTAGAGCACTGGAATTAATCTCTTTACACCCAGGTTGGTGTTCAGCGAGATAATGGGCAAGCTTGGGGTCCCCAGTAACCCAGTAGCAGTGGGGCCCCCTGCCATTCACACCACTGTGGCCAGGCTTTATGCTCTGTGAGTTTCTGAGAAAGATCATTTGCTCCTATCACTTGCAGAGATGACCCATACATCAGGAAGGCACCTGCCCCCACCAATGGTTGATGGGGGTGCACTGTCAGTGCTAAGGAAATAGATATCCCAATGGGATGCCAGGAGAATATGGTGGGGGGTTTCTCAGCATCGTCCATCTTGGGCTCTCTCTCTCACACTTGGTCTCCAGGGTCTTTGAAATGCTAAAAAAGGGCAGAACCAAATAGCCATAGTGTTTTTTTTCTGGAAGATTTTAACATCTTCCAACTCTATCTTATAGAAAGAAAGAAGACAGTTCAATCACAGGTGAGATAATTTTTTTGAGGAGATTCTGAAATATCTCAACTTCACATCAAGTGATATAAAGAAAGTTGTTTTCCAATTACGTTTCAAAGTCCTGTTCTGCATACTTATATATTGAGGAGGATATAATTTATGGGAAATGATATTTTCCTCAGAAGACAGGGGTATGCCTGCCCTGATGAGGTCAGAGGCCCGCCCCGAGACATCCCACTCACCAGAGCCAAATCCAATGCTGTGTGTGTAACCGACTCTGACTCCCTATTCATAACCACTGAGTTGGGGCCTCCAGACTCAAGGGAGGGCAGTTCATAGGCTGGGCAGTGACCTGTGTCTTGAAGTAAAATGAAGAGTTGGAATAATCCTTAGCTTGAAGAAAACAGAAAACAGCTGATGAGCCTCTAAATGGTGTAGATTTATCTGAAGATAATAGACAAATGTTCACAGATGCCCAAGAAAGTCCAGTTCTGGGGGCGGTGCCTGTGGCTCAAAGGAGTAGGGCGCAAGCCCCATATGCCAGAGGTGGCGGGTTCAAACTCAGCCCCAGCCAAAAACTTCAAAAGAAAGTCCAATTCTGCCAGGAAAAAGTTCAAATACTTCTTTTCCAAGGTGAGTGACTTCAACACCTTAAGATTTGCCACTGTAGTCCTGCAACTTATTAATTTGCTTTTAGAGTCTTTACCCTACATCCCACTTTTCTTTCTTTATTGTAGCAAAACTTCTTTCTTCATAATACTATGTTTGTCACTAAAACCAATGTCGCGTGTATGTCTACATTCATGTGACCCACTTCCTATGCTCAGAGGTGCTGGTGTTAAGTGGCCCAGTGAATTGCTTGCTACATGGAGGCGTATCATTCTGAGTGCAGAGATCAATCAACCATGGTAAAGTGCTTATAAAATGCTGACCTGAAAGTAGTAACTTCCCTCTCCAATATTAAAGAGGCTTAAATTATTCAACTCCTTTGAAGAGAGCTTTATAGAGAAATATTCAAAGTCATTAAAAATCACTTTTCTTTTCTTATAGAACATCTTCATTTGGAAACCAGCCAAAGACAAAGTAGTTAGTCAACCAAATCTAGGACTGAGAGAGTTTTCCCTTCACTTAACACAGTTCCTGCTCCCATGTTTTGGATAAATTTTGTCCACCTCAATGCCTAGATAATATTGGCACCTAAGAACACAGCAACTGTGCCAGTTTTTAAAGAATTTATTTATAACTGACACATAATTTTTTCCCCTTCAGTCTGAGGGGAAAAAATTCCTGCAGGTATTTTAAAAATGAAAGGGCTTAGCTTTTTTTTTTAGACCAAGTAAGATAAACGAGGAAATCTGAAAATGTGTATGAGTTGGTCACAAAGCACAGCCATGCTTTTAAGCAACAGAGCAACAGTGTACCTACTAGAATAGTACTGCACATCAAATGCATTGTCAGATTTTTCCAAACAAGAATAAAAATCACCAAACTTTAAAAGTTTGTTTTTAATTAAGAAATATATTTACTTCCTGGGTCTTTTTCCTAGAAAATCCCATGGGTTGAGGACACATATCATCACTGTATAATATTTAGTTTGCTGATAACAGGTCTAAGAAACACCTCAGCCATCCACCCCTTTCTCTCCTTCAGGGAACAGCCTCTTCATGGCTATTACAACTGTTGCTTCTGCATATTTCCAATAGTGTCGCCCACTGGAACCTCTTTTGACAAAATGTAGGCCAACAATTGACCTATTAAAATCTCAACTCCCTTTATGTTAAAGTGTGGTCATGTCTTTCCATTTCTGCATACTCATGTTGGATCTTGCTATACCGACTCAGGTTAAACCATCCTTTGCATATAGTTAATGAGGAGGTATTTTTGGATGGCAACCAGAGATGTCCTTTCTTTCTTTTTAACCTCTTTGGTTTTAATTTTTTCTTTCAGTGGAAAAAAATGATTGGACTGTCTCTTCAGGAATCAGCTATCAACACCCATCTGTTATTTTATACTTTGAGAGTTGGCCTAAATTACATTAAACCAATGAGAACAAATAAAGTACTCTACAGAAATTTTAGAATATCTGGATAAAGATTCTCAATGAACAACTTGACTTTTTATGATTAAACAGAGGTATGTAGAAGGCCAAGGTAGGCTTCACTTGGAGAGTTTACGTATCTGCTGGATTCCATTTCTGTTAGACTCCACTTCTGCAGCTGAGTCCTAATTTGTTTAAATTCTGGGGCTCCACTCCAATTGACCTAGTTTGATTAAATCGTATTCCCTGTGGACCATCCTATCACAGAGTGCTAAGATACCATCAGATTTTCCCACGTTTCATATCAAATATGATTTTGTCATCTAACAAGCCTGTAACACTTCCATAAAACAGGAAAAAAATATAGTATTTGGGAGACTCAAAATCTATACATTTAAATTAGAATGTCTTAAATGTGTCTGTATAGAGGGAATAAAATTCTTTTTAAGCCCTGTTCTTTTGGTCACTGTTCTCAAATAGGAGTGAGTTTGCCCTCCTCCCCCCCTGCCCCAGAAATATCTGTTAGTGTCTAGAGGTATTTTTGATGGTCATGGTGAGGCTTTGGTACCACTACATGCAGAATCTCCTCACACCAAAGAATTATCTGGCTTAAAATGCCAACAAGCCTAAGGTTTAAAAACTCTTCTTTAGACAACAATTCCTAACTCTAGATTTGCAATTACTAAGAGTATCTCCTGGGATTTTTCAAGGGTTACTCTAAAATTCTTTTAAAAAATTAATTATAATTCATTTTCAGTCTATAAAAAAGCAATATGATTATTTATGGGCTGTCATGAAACAAAAATTGGCAGAGCAACAAAATTTGACAAATTTGAGTTTCATGAATGAGTGTTTTAGCCAAATTAAACAATTTTAACAGTTTTAAACTTTAAATTTTATAGCATTCATGCTGCTTAGCATTCAATATAACCTATCAGCCAAATGTCCAATAGTTCATTATAAATTCTACAAATATGAGCATATAAAAATGAACCAAGTGAGTAGAAAGAGCTCCCATGTGGGGCCACAGCTCAGTACTTGGGCTCTGCAGATAACACCACAGCTCTAGGAACTTAAGAGCTGGATTCTAAAAAAAACATGGTCACTATATTCAAGGTTTTATATCTTTTTCTTCCTGGTAGGAAGGGAAAGAGAACAGTGTGTAGGGGAATTCAAGAGATCCTGGGAGATAAAAGTTGCAAGTTACTTTGACTCTAGCTTCCTCCTTAGAAGGTACAGCTATAGGTCCTCACCTGAGCAAGCATGGAACCTTCTCCACGTGCTAAGGGAAGTCTTATAACAAGGGTTACACTGATCCAATGTTAGACCAATGGGAACCTATTCTAGTTTTGGGGTCATGGCTGAGGGTTTTAAAGAAGTTTCCAGGCAAGAAATAGGATTACCTGCTTACTAAAACTAATTGCTACTGTACTCACCCTAAAATCTAGTTCTGTTGGAAATTCATCACCTGTGCCAGTTTCAATCTATGAGGAAGCACTCTGTAGAGTAGTGCAGAGTTCTGGGCCTTGGTGGAAAGGGTTCTGAGATCAATTCATACAAAGAAATGCCTGGCCTTTTGGTTCTACTTCCTATAACTTCCATGAATAAGAATTTAACATTCCACTGGCATTAGGACTTACAGTGATTTTCTTTAAATTATAATTATGTACAGTAGGTTTTCATTTTTTTCTATGTACCCCTTTTATTTCTTTATTTTTCTAATATCTATAGTAACTCCATTTGTTATCTTACCTAATCTCATGGCTTTCATGACCTAAAGGCTAATGATTTCCATCTTTTATCTCTAGCCCAGACCACTCCCTTAAATTCTAGACTTGTGTCTTCAACTGTCTCCTCCATCTGTATTTCTATTAGACATCCCAAATGTAAGGTGGTTAGAAGTGAACTTCTGATCCCCCTCTACACTTTTTTTTTCTTTTTTTTTAGAGACAGAGCCTCACTTTATCACCCTTGGTAGAGTGCCATGGAGTCACACAGCTCACAACAACCTCCAACTCCTGGGCTTAGGTGATTCTCTTGCCTCAGCTGAGCCAACATGGTTGAAAATGATGGCTAAGCAAGTTAGATGGAGAGATGGGATGAGATGACCCAGGTATCCTAGCACAAAAGAGATCTAAAAATCTGTCCACACCCAAGGCAAGCAGAAGATAGTTAAGAGAAAAGAGCCACCATGTCTACTGGGGACCCAATGACAGAAGTTCAGACACTTATGCCCACAGAGAAAAGAGAAAGAGAGTCTCATGGGAGCTGCAGTGCCAGTGAAGGCAGAGACATGGAGCTAGCCCAGATGGCACAGAGAGCTGCTGCCACAGTCTAAATGCTGGTGTCCCCCCAAATTCATATGTTGAGACTTAATTAGCAATGTGATAGTATTGAGAGGTGGAGCCTTTAGAGCGGCAGTTCTCAACCTGTGGGTCACAACCCACAGGAATTGTATTAAAGGGCCATGGTATTAGGAAGATTGAGAATCACTGCTTTATAGGAAGGTGATTAAGTTATGAGTGTGGAGCCCCATGGATGGGATTAGTGCCCTCATAGAAGAAGCCTGAGGGAGCTTAGAGAGAGGCAAAATCATGTTCTTTGTTATCAGCAGACAGTGACTCATGACCAAGTTGAGCTCAGCTACAGAAAAATGAAGAAAATCATCTCTGTTTATGACCAGGTTGGGACTGTAAATCCCAAACCCACTAAATATATAACAAGAACACATGAGCTTACCCTAAGGCCAGCCTATCTCTATTGTAGTTGTACTGTAATGCTTAAATAAATTATAAATTTAGGATATGTGATATTTAAATAAATGCTTAGCAGACACAATAAAATATAAGCAAACCTCTGCTGTGAGCTTCAAGAAGAAAAAGAAAAGGTATATTGTTGAGACCCTGAATGACGGAGCTTTGTATTTCCAAACAGCAATTATTGGCCACATGCACATAAGGCCAAAGGTCTATTTCTCTTAGCAACACCCTATTGTCTTGCTCAAAGGCAATCATTAGTGAGTTCAATATGTCCAACAATCTAACAAAACGTAAGACATACTATAGCCCTCTATCGCCACAATACCTTCCAAAGTCATTGACAGTCTACACAAAGCAGCAGTGACAGATATCTACACAGACTGTTTTCTTTGTCAACATCCTAAAACAAATTTTTTTCCAGCCCACATGCCAAGTGGAGAACACACATTGTCTAACAGCTATTGCATTGGAATATTGTTATTTCTATTCTGTTACTGCCTATGAAAGTTTCAAATGGAAATGACTGTAATTATGAAGGGAGGGACAGCAAATTCATCTCCCTGGGGTAAATGGAATCAAATCCCTTTCCTTTATATTCATCCATAAATATTTATGGTTTACTGTCCATTATTCTTCATATTCTGAAAAGAAAAGACATAGTCTTATGTCTTTCATTATTTAAGAATATAGACTTTATATTTATGATATATAAAAATTATTGGATCTCAGTGTCAATTTTTTGAATAATTTTTAAATTATTTTCAGCTTGTAATAAAAAATGCAAATTTTCTAGAAACAGAATTAAATAATGATATGTTAAGAGCTTCAAAAATTCTGTTATAATCTAAGACTTAGAATCCAGGTTAAATTCAAACTATTCATTTGATTTGTGAACATGTTATTGGCTGAAAACATAATTGAGGCATGAAGATACTGAGTGATTGTCAGCAAAGGGAGAGTGAACTGCTTTAATTTCAGAATTGGAAAGACATTGGCCCAGCAGAGGTATTTTACATTTATTCTGCAACAGTTAATCTGTTAGGAAATGTAAATCTCAGGAAATTTAATTTTCATGAAATACCAACCACAAATAATCACTATTTGCCCCACTGGGACAAAAAAACAAGCCCTTTAATTTATTCCACCCAAGTTTTGTAACACTATACAGAAAGGAAATTCCTGTCCACCTAATGTAGACCGTGTTGGTGTTGAGAGAAAACCATGATTCATGCTGTAAACTGAATCAAAGAGAAAATCCCCAATCAAGGGATAGCAATACATTTATCAGGCAAATTGAAGGTAATTGTAGAATGCAAAACAGAATGCAGTTTAGCTAATTTTGTATCTGTTGTATCACCTGATTTTACAGTCTAAACCCAACCCTGTTTCTATGGCATCAAATACTTTCAAATTCCATAATTCAATATAGACAAGCATGACAAGTGCTAATGAATAGAGCATGCAAGCTACTGCTCTGGTTCTGATGGCTCACTGGTTCTTTTAAATGTTGAGACTTAAAAAGTGTGAAGGATTTCTCAAGGGTAAAACAGTAAATAGAAATGAGCAAACTGCCATGGGACCCTCCTCCTTTTGTCATCAGGAAATTGGTTTCTTGATCATTTCAGAGGTATACAGAATACATTAAAAGTGCACCCAAACAAGCAATATGTCACATTACACAAAGTAAATGGTATAGGCATACCATTGTATTTCTAGGTAGCATAGAACCATCTGGGATAAATGAAGCACATTTTCTAATAAAGTAAAGAAAGGCTGAGTTAAGGGGAAAATAGAATGAAAAGACTGTTAACTCGTAGGTGTGTGTTTTTCTAATTAACATGAAATCAGACTTCTCTTGCAAATACAATGTCACAGTTTATTATAAGCCTTCTACGGAGTGTAGAAGTTTGTATTTTCTGAATAGAATAGGAAAATATCATCTAAATATTTAAATATTCTATAGGGAGAAGAGATAAAAACATCTCAATCAAAAATCTTAATTTAGGTCGAAGAGGCTATCAGAAGGCTAATACATATCAAAGGTAAGTTTTTGAAAATGTAATTTCAGGAAATAGAGAAAGGGACTTTTAAAAAAATACAGGTTTATTTAAGTCACAAAATAAAAGCAAGAACAGAAATACAATTTCTTATAATATGGAACCACTGATAATCTTTTCAGAAAGATTCAAATGATTCCTTAGCCTTCTCTGGAAAGAATCAATATGCTACTTCCACCCTAATCATTCATCTCAAACTATAATTTTTTCCTAAGAACATAAAAGATGTTTAACCTAGTACTATAGGTGCCAATATCTTAGATTACGAAATTTTTGCACTGTCATATAAAAATTATAGATAGGCAATAGACCAAACAACTCAAGCTTTATAATCAAATACCTACATTAAAATGTGAAGGTAAAGCAACTCCCAAACATTTAATGTCACACAGATTTCTGAATTTTAGTGTGTTCCCTTAATACCATTAACACTTAGACTTAAAAAGAAAACAAAATGGACTTCAAAATTAAAGCAAGTGACTGGAGAATTCAGGCAACAAGCACTTTTGACTTCACTATTTTTATAACTTGAGACTAAAAATTGCCAAACAAGAGGATCTTTTCTCAATTTCTATTTATAAACATAAACAAAACTTTAGAGTAGAATGTTGACTCCAAAAAGGAGACTGAAGATACACAGATATTGATTTTTAATACTTTATATAAAATATCAATAAAGAGAAATATATCAAAGAAAATTTTTACAATAAAAAACTAATTCACAGGGAATTAAATGTTGGCAATGTCTAATTCAATTTAGGACTCTTGGCTGTGGCTGAAATTAGCATTATAATTTATTATAATAAGATTCAATCGCACATTCAAGCTTGAAATCCTTCAAGAAGATAAAATTTTTGTCCAATTATTTTACAATCAGCCCAAACAAGTCCTAGATATAAGAACTATGTGCCTAGGAGGAATTCTGAGAAGATGGCTGACTGGTAGCAACCCTCATCAGAGGCTCCTGAGCAGAGGAAGAAAAACTGGATGGAGTCAGACTCTGCAAAGCCAAACACAGGGAGCTGAGCCAAGAAAGAAGTTTGGCAAGCTGTAACTCCAAGGAAGAGCATTCAAGAAAACAAATTACAGGTACAAAGCCTATTGACTAGACCCCTCCCCCAAGCAGGAGGCCTGCTGTAGGCTATCTGCAAATGAGCAGGGAACAAAAGACCTCTCGTTTTTACCTGGCTGGAGAGAGTTCCTAAACTCCAGCTCTCTTTCTCTAAGGAGGTCCCACTTATGAACCTAGACACCACCCTTCCAGGCATATAATTGAACAGATATTTTTCCCCACGAGTCCAAACTCCCAGTCCACCCTTTCCCTCTTGCATGGAGGACTGAAGTTCTGCCCCCTGCAGAGCATAGAGTGTTTGATCCTGTCCTGAGAGACCTGAGTATAGTGTGGATTGCCAACCATCAGGATGGAATCTGTGACTAACATGGAAGAAACAGGGTGTGGGAAGAAAGGGACACTCAGCAGGAGGAGGGGCAGTCCCCTGGTTATGACTATGCCTGGCCAGTGGTAGTGTTGACCCTCAGTTTAGGCTGTGTCTGGGGTACGGGGTGCAGAACCCCAGGCTCTGATGGCACCCACAGAAGGAGAGTGGTTGCCCCGTGTGGACTGTGTTTGGCAGACAGGGCTGGTCCCTGCTGGGTCTGTGAGCAGAGGCTTGATAGGCATGGACTGCAACCTGAGAGAGAGGGTGTGGTCTCCTGACCAACAGAACCCTCGAGCAGTGGCTTACTGGGTGTGAACCAAGCCCTGAGGGCTAGGGAATGCTCCACTGCCTCCAGTGGGCTGGTGAGCAGAGACTTACCAGGTGAGGACTGAGACCTGTAGGTGGAGTGTAGTACCCTGACTCTAACAGAGCCTGCAAACAGAGGCTTGCCAGGCAGTGGACTGAGACCGGCAGGTGGGGCGTGGTCCCCTGACTCCAATTTGTCCAGCAAGCTGAGGCTAGACGTGTGTAGACTAAGACCAGAGGACAGGCCCAGTGCCCTGACTCCAACAGAGCCTGCAAACAGAGGCTTGCCTGGCAGTAGACTGAGACTGGCAAGAGGTGTGTGGTCCCCTAACTCCAGGTGGTCTGGCAAGCACTACTCCAGAGGCTAGCTGTGTATGAACTGAGTCTGGTGGGTGGGAGTGTGGGTCCCTGGCTCCAATTGTGCTTTGAATTCCTTTGCTTTAAATTGTCCTTGAATCCCTCTCCATTGGGCAGGGTTTGTACTGCCAGAGACAGTTTGGTTGGAACCTGTGTTTGGGGCTGTCCACTCTAGGACATTCTGAGGTTGACCTTTGAAGTTCTGTAGTGGAAAACAACTGAAGGGTGTGGGCTGGGCACCACAGCTGTTTGTATCTCTTCACAGTCGAGATTTAAATCTAAGAGTGTGATCTCTTAGGATAGGGTAGAGGTTGGCTCATATCAAAACAGAGCTAGCCTGCACTACCTCACCAAGTAGGTCCTCAGTCTCTGGCCAAAACTCTGAAAGGGATCTTTGTAAGGTTGTAGGAGATAAACCACAATTACAAAGTGTAGAGCTTTGACAAGGGGCTATCTCTACTACCTATGAACCCCAATTCAATCTCACCCTACCAGTTCTAATAAGCGAACAGTGGAAAATAAACATGGAGATCCAACAGAAGAACTCTGGCAACCTGAATAACCAGAGTAGATCAACCCTCTCAAGAAATGACAAAGGAGATACAACTGAAGATGCCATGCATAGATAAATGGCAGCAATGTCAGAAACTGAATTCAGAATATTGATTACAAATAAGATAAATAGAATGGAAGAAAATATGGAAATTGAATTCTAAAGAGTAGTTCTAAAGTTGCCTCAAGAAATTAATGAATTCAAAGCCCAAGTTACCAAAGATATGGACATAATGAGAAAGAGATAGCAGAGCTCAAGGAAATGAAAAAGTTAGTTGAGGAGCTCCAAAATACAGTACAATCCCTCAATAACAGAGTTGACTAGGCAGAAGAAAGGATCTCTGAAACTGAGGACAAAGCTTTTGAATGTTCCCAAACATTCAAAGAGGTGACAAATAGAGAGCAGAAACTGATCATTCCCTGAGAGAATTGGGAGATCACTCCAAAAGATCAAACACTCGTCTTATAGGAATTCCTGAAGGAAAAGAGGATGTTTCTAAAGGTACAGATGCTCTACTCCACGAGATTTTGGAGGAGAATTTCCCAAACATTGCAAGAGATACAGAACTTCAGACAGCAGACAGTTTCAGAATCCCAGCAAGACTCAATCCGAATAAAGCATCTCCTAGATATACTGTGATTAACTTTGCCAAAGTTAAGATGAAGAAGGAAATTCTGCAAGCAGCCAGATGTAAGAAAAACATCACCTACAAAGGGAGAAATATCAGAATGACTGCAGATCTCTCAGCGAAAACATTTCAAGCCAGAAGAAGATGGTCATCAACTTTCAATCTCTTAAAACAAAACAACTTCCAGCCCAGTATCCTCTATTCAGCTAAACTGAGTTTCATTTGTGATGGAGAAATCAAATACTTTAATGACATAGACATGTTGAAGAAATTTTCCACAACTAAACCAGTTCTCCTGGATATTCTCAGACCCATTCTCCACAATGACCAGTACAATGCTCTATCTCCAAAGTAAACTCACCCAGAAATTTTTCGAATAAAACTCAACTTCCACAGTGGTGAAGGATTAAAGATGTCCACTGGACATTCGAAAATCATGACACCCAAAACACAACCAGGCTTATCAATTCTCTCAATTAATGTGAATGGTTTAAATTGTCCTCTAAAGAGGCACAGGCTGGCTGACTGGATACATAAACTCAGACCAGACATCTGCTGTATACAAGAATCTCACCTTACATTAAAGGATAAAAATAGTCCCAGGAGGAAGAGATGGACTGGTATATTACAGGAAAATGGAAACCAGAAAAAAGTAGGGGTTGCAATTTTAGTAGAAGATACAATTGTCTTTAAACCAACAAAGATAAAGAAAGATAAGGAAGGTTACTACATATTTGTCAAGGGAAACACCCAACATGAAGAGATTTCGATAATTAACATTTATGCACCCTACCCGAATGCTTCCCAATTCATAAAGCAGACCCTAATGGATATGAACAACTTGATATCTTCCTGCACTATAATAGTTGGAGATTTTAACACCCCTTTGACAGTTTTGGATAGATCCTCCAACAAGAAACTGAACAAAGAAATATTAGACTTAAACCTGACCCTAGAACAAATGGACTTTACAGACCTCTACAGAACATTTCACTCTAATAAAACTGAACATACATTCTTTTCATCAGCCCATGGGTCATCCTTGAAAATAGATCATATTCTAGGACACAAGTCTAACCTCAGCAAATTTAAAAGTATAGAAATTATTCCTTGTATCTTCTCGGACGACCATGGAATACAAATTGAACTTAACAGCAATGGAAATCTCCATACTCAAACAAAGTCATGGAAGCTAAATAATCTTAGGCTGACTGATAGCTGGGTCAGAGATGAGATTAAGAAGGAAATCACCAATATTTTGGAACTTAATGAAATTAAGTATCAAATTAAATTAATTATCAAAACCTGTGGGATACTGCAAAGGCAGTCCTAAGAGGGAAATTTATAGCAGTGGAAGCCTTCATCAAGAAAACAGAAAGAGAGGAAACCAACAACTTAATGGATCATCTCAAGCAATTGGAAACGGAAGAAAATTCCAACCCCAAACCCAGCAGAAGAAAAGAAAGAACCAAAATTAGGGCAGAATTAAGTGAAATTGAAAACAAAAGGATTATTCAGAAGATCAATGAAATAAAAACTTGGTTTTTTGAAAAAATTAACAAAATTGATAAGCCTTTGACCAACTTAACCAGAAATAGAAAAATAAAATCTCTAATATCATCTATCAGAAATGATAAATGAGAAATAACAACAGACACTTTAGAAATTAAAAAAATCCTCAATGACTACTACAAAAATCTCTATTCCCAGAAATATGAAAATCTGAAGTAAATGGACCAATACCTGGAAGCACACCACCTTCCTAGACTCAACCAGAAAGAATCAGAAATCTTGAATAGACCTATATCAACCACCAAAATAGCATCATCAATATGAAATCTCCCTAAAAAAGAAAAGTCCAGGACCAGATGGCTTCACATCCAAATTCTATCAAATCTTTCAAAAGGAACTAGTACCTATATTATACAAAGTTTTCCAAAGCATAGAAAAAAGAAGTAATACTTCCCAACACATTCTATGAAGCAAATATTACCCTGATCCCCAAACCAGGAAAGGATCCAACTAAGAAGAAAATTATAGACCAATATCATTAATAAATATCAATGCAAAAATATTCAATAAGATCATAGCAAACAGGATTCAACAACACATCAAAAAAATTATACACCATGATCAAGTTGGTTTTATTCCAGGGTTACAGGGTTGGTTCAACATACACAAATCTATAAACATAATACATCACATTGATAAAATAAAAAGAAAAAGTACCATATGATTCAATTGACACAGAAAAAGCCTTTGATAATATCCAGCATTCTTTCATGATCAGAATTCTTAAGAAAACAGGCATAGAAGAAACATTTCTTAAACTGATAGAGGCCATTTACAGACAAACCTATAGCCAATATCCTATTGAATGGTGTAAAATTGAAAACACTGCCACTCAGATCAGGAATGAGGCAAGGATGC
The DNA here is from genome assembly GCA_963574355.1 of Loris lydekkerianus. NCBI lineage: Eukaryota > Metazoa > Chordata > Mammalia > Primates > Lorisidae > Loris > Loris lydekkerianus. The sequence continues at coordinate 2,230 of CAUYPK010011586.1, read as the reverse complement.
CCACTGTCTCCACTGCTATTTAACATAGTAATGGCAGTCTTAGTCATCACAATCAGGCAAGAGAAGGCGATCAAGGTTATCCAAATAGGGTCACAGGAGATTGAACTCTCACTCTTTGCTGATGACATGATCGTATATCTGGAAAATCCCAGGGACTCAACTTCAAAACTCTTAGAAGTGATCAAGAAATACAGTAACATCTCAGGATACAAAAAAATCAAGTCAGTAGCTTTTATATATGTCATCAATAGCCAAGTCGAAAAACAATCAAAGACTATATTCCTTTTACAAAAGTGCCAAAGAAGATGAACTATCTGGGAATTTACCTAACAAAGGACGTGAAAGATCTCTATAAGAGAACTAAGAAACTCTGAGAAAAGAAATAGCTGAAGATGTTAACAAATGGAAAAACATACCATGCTCATGTCTGGATAGAATCAGCATTGTTAAAATGTCTATACTAGCCAAAGCAATCTATAGATTTAATTCCATCCCTATTAAAGCACCATTGTCATACTTTAAAGAACTTGAAAAAATAGTACTTCATTTTATAGGGAATCAGAAAAAACCTCGAATAGCAAATACATTACTCAGAAATAAGAACAAAGCAGGAGGTATCACATTACCAGACTTCAGGCTATACCATAAATCTATAGTGATCAAAACAGCATGGTATTCACACAAAAACAGAGTGGCAGATTTACGGAACAGAATAGATGAACCAAGAGATAAACCAAGCTGCTCATCGTCATTTGATCTTTGACAAGCCTATCAAAAATACTCAGCGGAGGAAAGACTATTTAACAAATGGTGCTGGGTGAACTGGCTGGCAACCTGTAAAAGACTGAAACTGGACCCCCACCTTTCCCCATTAACAAAAATTGATTCTCACTGGATAAAAGATTTAAACTTAATACATGAAACTATGAAAATACTAGAAGAAAATGCAGGGAAAACACTTGAAGAAATTGGCCTGGGAGAATATTTTATGAGGAGGACCCCCCAGGGCAATTGAAGCAACAACAGAAATCCATTACTAGGACCTGATCAAACTAAAAAGCTTTTGCACAGCCATGAGCACAGTAAGTAAAGCAAACAGACAACCTTCAGAATTAAAGAAGATTTTTGCAGGTTATGCTTCTGACAAATGTCTGATAACTAGAATCTACAGAGAACTCAAACTAATCAATAAGAAAAGAATAAACCTCACTTCTATGTGGGCAAGAGACTTGAACAGAAACTTCTCTGATGAAGACAGGTGCATGGTCTACGAACACATGAAAAAATGCTCATCATCCTTAATCATCAGAGAAATGCAAATCAAAACCACTTTGAGATATCATCTAACTCCTGTAAGATTATCCCACATCACAAAATACCAAAACTACAGATGTTGGTGTGGATGCAGAGAGAAAGGAACACTTTCTACACTGCTGGTGGGAATGCAAGCTAATATGACCTTTTTGGAAAGAAGTTCTTCTTAGTAAAGTTTCTCAAGAATGGAAAAAAAAGTATCCATTGTACTCAATACTACTATGAAATCAATATATAACCACCTACATACTTATACGAATGGCAAAAAGTAACTATAATCCATAAAGTAGAAGGCAAGAGGAGAGAGAGGGCAGGAGATGGGGGATATGGGAGGAGGGAGAGTATTTGGGGGAACCTCACCTAATGTGCATGATGTAATGGTACATTTCAAAACTATTAAGAAATGGATATAATTGTGATGGATGTGTTACTTAGTTCAATGTAAACATTTCATATTGTATATTGATGCATTACCCTGAGCCCCATAAATTCATCAATGTACAAAGTTATGACTTCATAAAAAAATTAAAATAAATACATAAATAAAATCTAAAAAAAAAAAAAAAAAAGAATTATGTGCCTAGAGGGATGCACTTGGGATTTCTCTACCCTAAAAGTTGTTGTCATCCTGAGATTTCAGTTGAGGCTTTCCAGCTGGGTGGGTGCAGATATTCTCATAATTTTGTTTACTACTTACGCCACTTACACAGTGTTTTCTAAGTTTGCATATTTACCCTGAACTTGACCTCAGAGTTCTCTGCATATATATCTACTTGCCTGCTGCATATTTCTTCTTTTTTTTTCTTAGTTATTGTATGTAGACATTTGTATTCTGCCTTTATTAAGTTTCGCCTGTACCCATTCTAAGATGCACCATGAGTGTGGCCCCACCCATTGCCCTCCCTTCACCCTAACC
>CAUYPK010011583.1:0-88652 GCA_963574355.1 Loris lydekkerianus | reverse complement strand
TCCTTAATGTGTTACCATAATCACACTTTCTCTTCCTTTGGAGAATCGGGCCTTGTTTTTAAGAATTTGATTGCATGGAGGGTGGAATAGGGGAAATAGATGTTGTATTCATCCAACAAAGCTTAAAAAGAAAATCTAACTGATTTCCTCCTTCTCTGTGGCAAAGCAACCAAAAGGTAGAAGAATCAAAGTGTCAGGGCCTGGGTGTTTGGCAGGTGACCTTGGGACCTCATACCAGAGCTTGTTTCTAAGTCCCACTAAGCTTGATACATTCCTGTTTGTGATGTTATCTGCATTGGTATTTACATTTGGTTAACATTTTCATACTGACACAGCAGAGCAAAGTGAATCTGTTGGATTTCTTAAGGCCAGTCTGTTCACAGTAGAGGTCCCTTCATGTCTCCTCTTACTTGTTCTTGCAACATCCTGATAAGGTAAAGTTCATCATCCTCATTGTGCAGCTGAAGTTAAGGCAGGAAGAAGTTCAGTTTCAGCAATGCAGGTCAGGGACAGGTGGAGCACAAAGAGCAGTCTCTAAATTTGCAGTGTGTGATTTTCTTCTACATTAGGAAGAAAAAAGAAATTAAAACTAAAAAATGGAGCTGATGTTTGAGTTATTTGCCTAGTTATTTGGTGACTTTAATAGAAAGGAAACTATTTGCTTCTGATAAGATCCCTTGATAAAATATGCAGATGGAAAAAATAGAGGAGAAATAAAATTCTAGATCGATACCTACCATTGGTTAAAAAAAAATAATTCCACTATGTCTATTGCCTGGATATTGCAACAGGAAGCTGTCGTCCTATGAGCATTTTGTTTTTAAATTTCACCAGCATAATTATTTTGAGATTTATTCATGTTGCTATATATATCATTAGAGAAACATTTTTAGTGACAAATATGCCAAGTAATGAGAATATAGTTATTAAAGAGCATACTGAATTCTAGTCATCTGATGTATTTTTTGTTTTAGGTCATGACTATCCAAGATATGATGATCACATGAAAGCGTCCATTACTGCAAATGTCATTTGACTCATCAGAGAAAATCTGTCTCAAAGAAAATATCCACATGACTAAAACCATTTCTTTATTGAATGGCTTGATGGATTTCCTTTACTCTGATTCATACCAAAGCTGTCTGCCTTCTCAACCAAAGCAAGAAAGGATCCTATATGAGTCAGTCCCAGAATGCCATTTTTACATCACCAACAGGTGAAGAAAACCTCATGAATACCAATCACCGAGACTCGGAAAGCATCACTGGTGAGTCCAACTTAATAAATACTGAAGTGCTATTGCTTACAGGATAAAAGGCAAATGCCTTGGTCCAGCATATATGCCCTGCCGTGATGAAACCCTAGTCTTCCTTTCCAAACTGGTCTCTTCAGAGACAGACTAAATTAATCTCTCTACCCCTTAGTCTGCTATTGCATTATCAAAATCTGCCTTGTATCCTGTTCCTTACCTATGTCTCACTCTCCTATACCTTGTATGCCCCCTGTGAGTAGTGACTGTATCACACTTATTTTCTTACCTCTACAGGATAAGGGCAGAGTTACATAAGTGTTTGTATCCCCTGCAGGCACCTGACAACAGTGCCTGGCACACAAGATGCTGTCGGGATTTATAGAGTATATAAACATAGGTACAGGCCCATAACAGCATATCTGCAAGGCTAAATTTATAAACTGGGAACTCTGGAAGTTTTTCTAAACTTTGGTTCTAAAACTCATTTGCCCACAAAACCAGACTTCTATGGCTATTTCTAGACTTAACTCATTCACCAAACATATATTAAAATATTTAAATAATAGAGTATTGCCACAAAGCCAGTTGGGGGTGTTGCATAACATACTGTTAGTGCACAGTATCACTTTTTTTTAAATCTGAAAAATTCTGAAATTCATCTAAAGGCGAAGTTATTTTTTAATTCAGCTTTATTGAGGTATCTTTATTAAAATACAATAAGGTACACTTATTTTAAGTGAATACTTTGAGTTTGGGGGGTGTTTTTTTGTTTGTTTTTGAGACAGTGTCTCACTATGTTGCCCTCGTTATAGAGTGCTACAGCATCACAGCTCGCAGCAACCTCAAACTCTTGGGCTTAAGTGATCCTCTTGTCTTAGCCTCTCAAGTAGCTGGGACTACAGGCACCCACCACAACACCCGGCTATTTTTTTTTGGTTGCAGTTGTCATTGTCGTTTTAGCAGGCCCGGGCCGGGTTTGAACCCACCAGCTTCGGTGTATGTGGCCGGCACCCTACTCACTGAGCTACAGCTGCTGAGCCAATACTTTGAGTTTTGACAAACATATACACTCATGTAACCATCAGTACAATCCAGTTATAGAACTTAATATCCGCAAAAGTTGCCTTTTACCCAGATCTCCCCACCCTTTACCTCTGGTTCTAAGTAACCATCAATGTTTTCTTCTATTATAGATTCAATTTGCTTATTCTAGAATTTCATATAAATTGAACCTGTATCTTTTGTGTCCGGCTTCTTTTGTACAGCAAAATATTTTTGAAATTTATCCACTTATGATAAACATAGGTAGTTAATTTTTTTGTTACTAAGTTGCAGTTACTGATCTCTGCTGTTGTAACAGTCCTAGACAATATATAAAAGAATATTTATGAATATCTTTCACTAAAAGTTGATTTACAAAACCAGGCAGAAGAAGCAAGCTGGAGTTGGTCCCTGTGCCATAGTTTGCTGACCTCTACTGTATATCATCAATACTTGGTAGTGTTAGTATTTTTTATTTTAGCCATTCATGTAGGTAGGTACTAGTATCTCTTTGTGGTTTTAATTTATATTTTCCTGATGACTCCTGATGTCAAGCATCTTTTCATGTGCTTATTGGCCATATCTAGATCTTATTTTGAGTTGTTTATTCAAACTGTTTGCCCATTTTTTAATTTGTCTTTTATTGTTATAAATTGAAAGCATAATTGTTGAATTGAAAGCATTCTTTATATATTCTAAATGTAAGTCCTTATTAGATAAGTGGATTGTGAGTGTTTTCACTCAGACTGAGCCTGCATTTTCATCCTCTTTATGGTTTCTTTTGAAGAACAAGAAGTTTTTATGTTCTGATGCAGTCTAGTTTGTTAATTTTTGCTTTTATGATTTTTTGTTTGTTTGTTTGTTGAGACAGAGTCTCACTATGTGGCCCTCGGTAGAGTGCTGAGGCATCACAGCTCACGGCAACCTTAAATTGTTGGGCTTAAGTGATTCTCTTGCCTCAGCCTCCTGAGTAGCTGGGACTATAGGCACCCACCACATCACCTGGCTATTTTTTGGTTGCAGTTTGTTATTGTTGTTTAGGAGGCCCAGGCCAGGCTTGAACCCGCCAGCCTCAGTGTATGTGGCTGGTACCCTACCTACAGGTGTCACCTATGGTTTTGTTTTGTTTTTTAATCATTTCTAAGAAATAGTTGCATACCTCATGAAGATTTTCTCCTCTTATTTGTTGTTTTTCTTTTTAAGTTTTAATTTTGCTTCTACATTTAAGTCAATGACTCATGAGGTTACAGCCCAGCTTTTTGGGGTTTTGCTCTCCAATTGAATATTTAGTTTATCCTATATTGTTTTCATATTTCTATATAAATTTTAGAATCAGCTTGTCAATTTCTTCAAGAAAGAATGCTAGAATTTTCAGTGGAATTATACTCTATAGAGAATGACATGTTAAGAAATTCATGAACTTGGTATATTTCACGTGGTATTTGGTATTGGAACTTGGTTTTTTTTAGTTCTTCTTTACATTTTGGTTTTTATTTGTTTTGTCTTGTTTTGTTTTTTGAGACAGAGTCTCACTCTGTCATCCTTGGTAGAGTGCTGTGGTGTCACAGCTCACAGCAATCGCAAACTCTTGGGCTTAAGCGATTTCTTGCCTCAGTCTCCCAAGTAGCTGGGACTACCTGCACCTGCCACAACACCTGGCTATTTTTAGAGACAAGGTCTCTAACTCATGACCTCAGGCAATCCACCTGCCTTGGCCTCCCAGAGTGCTAGGATTACAGGTGTGAGCCACCACAGCCTGTTACATTTTGGTTTTTAAATGGTATTGTTTAGTTTCATTCTCTGTTTGTTACTACTATATAGAAATCAAATGATTTTTTAAATATAAACCTTATATTCTGCAACTTTACTTAATAGTTTTACTAACTTTCTGGTATATTCCTTTTTGTTTGGGGGGTTTTGTTTTTTGAGAGAGAGTATCACTCTGTCCCTCAGGCTAGAGTGCTCTGGCATCATAGCTCATAGCAACCTCAAACTCCTGGGCTCAAGCAGTCCTCTTGCCTCCGCCTTCCTAGTAGCTGGGACTAGAGGAACCCACCACAACGCTTAGTTTTTTCTGTTTTTAGTAGAGATGGAATCTTGCTCTTGCCCAGGTTGGTTTCAAACTCCTTGGCTCAAGCAATCTACCCACCTTGACCTTCCAGAGTGCTAGGATTACAGGTAGGAGCCACCACACCCAGTCTTTCTGATAGATTTCTTGGAATTTCTATATATACTATAATCTGCAAATAGAGACAGTTTTACATATTCCTTTTTCAATCTGGGACCTTTGTTTTTCTTGCCTTGTTGAGTGGGACAGGATCTCAACATACTGTTGAATGAAAGTGGTAAGAGCAAATATCCTTGCCATGGTTCAAATCTTAGGAAAAAAGTTATAAATCTTCACTGTTAAGTTTTTTGAGAATGTACTTTATCAAATTGAGAAAGTGTCCTTTTCTTCTGTGTTGGTTGAGAAGTTTTCATCATGAATGGACATGGAGTTTTATCAGATGCCTATTTTCCAATTGTTGAAATGTTCATATAGTTTTTCTTTCTTAGTTTGTTAATATGGTGCGTTCTGTTGTTTAGTTTTGAATTTTATCAATTTTGAATTTGTATTTTTGGGAAAAATTTCACTTGGGCATAATGTGTTATCTTTTTATATATTTCTGGTTTGTTTTATAAGTGCTTTGTCCGGGAGTTTGTGTGTGTCCCAGCTCAATTTTGAACACTATTTTTGTTTGTACTTTTTTTATATATTTTTTTTGCAGTGTCTTTGCTTGATTTGAATATTGAAGTATTGCTGGTCTCATAAAATAAGATGCAAAATATTCCTTCTGTGTTTGGAAAAATTTGAGTAGAATTGATATCAGAGCATTTTCCATCCTTTTAACTTATCAGAATCTTTACGTTTAAAGGTCATCTATAGATAACTTACAGTTAGGTAGGTCTGTTTGTTAAAATCCAATCTGTCAATATGTATTTTCTAACTGGAACATTTTTTAGACCATTTTCTTTTAATGTAATTATGACTTTAGTTGAGTCTAATAATATGCTGCTATTTGTTATCTGTGTGTTCCTTTTGTTCTTTCTTCCTTTAAGAAAAAAAGTGGCTTTTTGGATTCCACCTTAATTCCACTGTTGGTTTAGAGCTTTTGATATTCTCAGTGGTCGCTCTAGGTTGCAGTGCTTACCTTTACCATAGCCTGTTTTCAAAACAGCGTTCTTTTATTTCTCTTACCATCCTATGTATTATTATTGCCATGCCTTTTACATCTATGTATGTTATATACATAACACCTTGTTATTATTTTTCCTTTCAACAATTGTAAATTAAATGAATTGTGAAAATAAAAGGCTATTTATTACCCACAGATTTACCATTTCTGTCACTTTCTATTTCTTTTGATAGACTAAAGTTTCTATGTGGTATTTACCTGAATAACTTTAATATTTTCTATAATATATATTAGCAATGAATAATCACAGTTTCTGCTTATCTGAAAAAAAATCTCAACTGTACCTTTTTTGAAAGATCTTTTCACTGGTACAGAACTCTGAGTTGACTTTTTTCCATGCATTTTAATGATGTTCCATCATCATCTACCTTGCATTGCTTTCACTGAGTAGTTTGAGTTAATTTTTATTCCCTTAAATGTCATGTCTTTTTCTCTCTGCTTTTAAGATTTTCCCTTTATCACTTTTTTTTTTTTTTTTTTAGCAATTTTGCTTGGGTGTGTTTTTCTTTATGTTTATCCTGCCTGGAGTTGTTGAGCTTCTTTAAATTACAAATTTATCATTTTCATTAAATTTGATGGAATTTGGCCATTATTTTTTTAAATATATTTTCTCCTCGTTCTCTTCTTCTGAGACTCCAGTTGCTTAGACTGCTTAAGTTGTGACACAAACACTGATGCTCTTTTACTTTTTTCCCCCAGCTTTTCTTTCTCTGTGCTTTGTTTTAGATAATTTTCATTGCTGTGTCTTCAAGTTTACTATCTTTTACTACTGGAAAATGTGTACTCTGTTAATCTTATCAAGTGAATTTCTCATTTTAGGTATTGAACTCTAGTTTTATAAATATAGCTATATTTTCTGTTTCTCTTTTCATTAAGTTCGCCTTTTCCTATTAAATCTTTAAGCATATTAGTAAGTGCTGTTTTTAAATTGTTGCTTACTAATTCTGTTATCCATGTCATGTAATCTTTATAGAATGCTAGACATGATGAATGTTACATTGTTAGATGTTTGGATTTTGTTGTCTTCTTTGGGAGATAGTTAAAATTTTTTTGGCAGGTCTTTAAGTTATTTAGTGATCTTTTTGAGGCTTATTTTTAATCTTTGGTATGTGTGTCTACAGATCATATTCTGTGCCATACACTTACACTTTATTCTCTTATTAATTTAATTCTGCTAACAATAGACATGACCATTCTGGGATCTTTACTGCTTATCCCAAGTGTTGAATGATGTTTTTCTTCGCTAACTAGAGGAAAGCCAGCCCTCTCTCTTAGTTTTGTATAGGAAAGTGATATGATGAAGATGTGGAGAATGATTTGAGTTGATAAGGACAGACCAATTTTGGGGCCACATTTAAGAGAAATAAGAAGAGGCAGTGTGACTAGAAAGAAATGAGAATATGGAAGAGACATTTGGAGGATGAAATGGTAGAAGGACTGGATTGTGGATCCTGAGCAGTCAGGAGAGTATTAAATAATGCATTATCAGAACTACAGAAGCAAGTAAGAGGAACTAGTCCAAAGACTATTTAGCTCAATTTACTAAACCTCTATTATATTCTTATTTTTAAAATTACTTTTTGGAATTTATCTTGAGTTTTCACAAAATTTCATTAATACTCATTAAAAGAAAACTTCCAGAGACTAGTTGCTTTCACTGAATGTTTTGTTTTTGATTTCTGTTATACCCTTAAATGCCTAATAGTCTGCTTTTAGCTCTCATGTATTTATACTCAACTTGTCTTCCTACAAGTATTATTATGACATTTTGAATGTAACATATGTGTGGCAGGAAAACATTGGATCATCACATGAAATTTATAATAATAGATTTTGAATGGATTTTCAGGGTTCTTATTTAAGAGATCTGCCAAGGATTAAAATCTTTAGAAACATATTTAAGATTTTAAATGTACCTTATCTACATCCTACGTCCCTTGGTGATTATGAAGCATCTACTTGTCCTTCTGGGTGAATGGGATGTTGATACAGCCAGCCTTCCAATATTTGACGTATTAAAATGTCATTAAGTCTAAGCAGGGTCTGACTCTTTAGGGAAAAGAAAAAGAAAAGAAATGTCATTAAGTCAAGGCCAAGTGGTAGAAATTTACCATTTTTAGATTGGTTTTCTTAAACTATACTTTGTTGTTCTTTGCCAGAGTCAGAACATGTTTCTTTATACAACCCACAAAGGAAATACCAGACCACTTTAAAAAGTGAGAGGGTTGATACAACATCCTGTATTTTTTCTATTATTTTAAGCCCTAGTATTTTAAACATGTTATAAGGGATAACTTTTCCTTTTTGTGCCAACTACTAAATTTGGGAGGTGTTAAATCATAGGCAGTATTGGGAAGAGGAAGCCAGTAGCAGGCTCATAAAGAATGAGAAGCCGGGTTATGTTCAGAGATGGGATGAGGGAGGTAAATGATTCTCTTTATTTTCTAAATGAGAGAAATTGAGGCTTAGAAAGGATAAGTTGTGTGTATAGTATAAAATCCCATAGCTAATGAGTAAAGGAGTCAGATTTAAAAGCTAGGTCTAATTGAGTTTTTGGGGTTTTTTTTAGTGTTTAAAAAAATATTTTAAAGAATAAAAATATAAAGAAAGGGAAAAAACCTAGGTCCAATGCCAAAGCCTGTGTTCTTTCTAATATTAAGAATAGTAAGTAGACTAGGCACCTGGAGGTATTAGATATATAGGACTAATATGGTATGTTGGAGAGAGACATGATATATAGGAACTTGCCTTCTAGGACAAGTGGTCAGCCTCTGTCCTATAAATAAGTGAGCATATAGCAATAAGAGATGGCACTGAGGTCAAGTGGGCATGGTGCAGTGCTGGATAAAAAACTGAGACAAAAGTCTGGTGGTCCTCAGCAAGTCACTCACCTTTAAGTCTCAGTTTCCTTATCTAGAAGGTAGGATTAGATGATTTCTCAAACCACCTTTCACTTTCAACACTTATTATTTAGAAGCTGTAGCTTAGACTTGATTTCATCTTGAGGTCTAAAAACTTCATAGTAAAACAATAATAAAAATAATTAACATTTAGAGCAGGGATGTCCAAGTCATGGCCCTTAGGCCCCATGGGGCTCAGGATGGCTGTGAATACAGTCCAACATAAAATCATAAACTTACTGAAAACACTGTGAGGTGTTTTTTTTTGTGTGTGTGTGTGTGTGTGTGTGTGTGTGTGTGGAGCTCAATTATGCAGGTCCTAAGCATGAACTTTATGGATGACAACATTGTGTTGTAATGTAACATAAAATACGTATGTTCTCATTATTCGTACTTATACATGGCTTCAGTTTTATGGTGGTGTGTGGTTTCCAGTGTGTTATCTTCCAAGCTTGACAGTCAAATCGGCACTATCAGACATTGCATTACAATGGTACCGTTGTTTATTAATAAAAATCAATGGAGAAATGATTTTGTTTAATGTTTCTTTGGTTGTCTTACTTTTGCAAAACTAATTTCATTGATTTTCTTAGTAGCCTAGTAAATTGAAATAAATATATTGGATTCGTTTACATGGACTTTTCTCTTTAGATGTCTGCTCCAATGAAGATCTCCCTGAAGTTGAGCTGGTTAATCTGCTAGAAGAGCAGCTACCGCAGTATAGGCTAAAAGTAGACTCTCTCTTTCTGTATGAAAATCAAGACTGGACTCAGTCCCCACACCAGCAACAACATGCATCTGATGCCCTTTCTCCAGTGCTTGCTGAAGAGACTTTCCATTATATGAGTGAGTACTTTTTATCCTTTCAGAGTTTGTGCATTGACTTTTGAAATATTTGACACTTAGTAGCCATTGTTCAGTATAGACCTACTTGAATACTTTAACAGGAAGAGGTGACTTGAATTGATTTAACAAGAAGAGGAAATTCTGTGTTATGTCTGAGTGCAGAAAGTTTGTCATTCTTGTGATTCTGAGTGTCCAGTATTGCAAGCATATGAGATGTTTCCATTTCTTCTATCTTTTTGATATTTTCCTCAGACTGAGTAGAAAAGAGAACTTTTTTAAAAGTAGTGAAATTATTTGAAATTTTGCATCCTAATAATTTGGTGCCTGAGCCATCAGCTTCTTGATGCTTATCTTCCCCATTAAACATGGTTACAGGAATTAGATCAGTCATTAAGAAGCTTAGTTCTTAGATACACAGTTCTTAATTCTTCTATTAACACAGAGGAACAAATGTACACCATATAATAATCTTCATTATTTACTGAAGGGTTCCTAGAGAGTATTTCAGTGAGAAGCTGAGCTAGATTTATCCTGAAAATACGTCTATGTAATATCATTCCTGTTAAAAATGACAAAATTAAGTAGAGGAATTTTTATACTTTGAAACATGGAGACCTTTTTGCGTGTGACCTCATTTCAAAAATCTCCCAAAAGGCTGAGCTTTCTTTTTTTAAAAAAAAATGTGTTTGGTATAAAAATATTGTATACATAATGGCTGTTAAAATATATAATAAAAGCCCGTAAGTTCAACATGAACATGTTTGTGAAATGCTTTTAATTGGAATGAGATACGAGATTGTGTCAAGTTCTAGACATTTTCCCAGCAAGTACTTCAATGTTTTTAATGTCTGGCACTGAAGAATTATTGTGAAATATCCATTTTCATAATAATCATTAACTTGATTTTTGTAGTGGTTTCTCAGAACTTAACTGCTCAAGAAAAAAAATTATTATATAAACATTGTTTGAAGTTGAATTGAAATATCAAGAAGCCCAAATAAAACTGTATGTCTGTCCTCAATGTGTGTATTTCTTTTTAAGTAACAGAATTAAACTAAATTAAGGCTCCTAAAGTTTTCTTAACATTTTAGTTTGAAAAATTCCTTGTTTGGGATTTTCTAGAAAATTATTTTTTAGAAGGAACAGTATTTTTTATTTTCATTTCCCTTTATTCCTTCAGTTTTTAAATTTGTGGGAAAAAACTTTCAAACTGAAATTTCATCAAAGTTAATTTAGTTTGTCATTATTTTGGTAAAGTGTCACAGAAAGCGTCCTTAGTTTTACTTGTTCTTTGTTCTGTAGGCCACTGAGGGGTGAAACTCTAGCTAAAAAGATGTCTTAGATCGTGATTTAAGGGAGTTACTTTCAGGGTGAATTTTAAATAATACTAGAAAATAAAAGGTTAACACACCCAGACATGGTAGTACATGGCTGCACTCCTAGCTACTTGGGAGAATGAAGCAAGAGGATTGCTTGAGCCCAGGGGTTCAAGATTGCTGTGAGCCATGATTGTGTCATGGCACTTGCTGGGTGACCAGCAAGACTCTTGTCTCTTAAAGAAAAAAAGTAGACAAATTCTAAAATGTTTTTTAAGACTTTATACCAAATAAACCATAATGTTCAAGGGAGCAATTTAAAACCTGAGATTAGTAGGATGACGCAGATTTATACTTCAAGGTTCTGGAAAACTGCCCTATTTTCATTTAAAATTAAAGTGAAATTAAACTTAAAAATTAAAGTATATATGATGCATGTGTCATTATAAAAATTCTGAGATATACAAAAATCAAGAAATGTAGAATCTGTGCGGACAGGACTGACGCTTTCTCATCAACACACCAATGAGCTGAGCAAGTTGAAACTTGCATGGGTAAAGCAGAAAGGACACTGTTGACTGTGTTTCTTGGAAGTGAAATAAAGGGCTATAACACAGTCTGTCTCAGCACTTTCATAGTGACCCATGTATACCTGAGATCATAAAGCATATAACCTAGGATTATAAATGATGCACTAATTATTTCTGCACTTTAATTTCACTGTCATTTAAATAGTTGAATCAAATGTAATAAACTTCATTAGGAATTTGCATCTTATAAAAGATAAGTGGTTTACTTTATTTAGCAAATTGTTCAAGGTTTTAAAAATAAGATACAAAACATCTTCTCCCTTTCCAACAGTTTTCTATCCCCTTGAGACTTCAAGATGAGTGGTTTGAGTAATGATTACGTATCTTGGCAGGCCATCCTAGACTCAGCAACCTGGTATTACTTCAGCCCCTTCTTACCCTACCTCCCTCATGTGCCAGTGGATACTTGTGCTCATTAAAATGAATTTTAATGACTAGTAAAGAGAGGTGGCACATGCAGGGGCACTTTCTCTCTTGCACAACTCAAAGAAATTAAAACCTCTGTAACTTGGTTAGAAACATGGGCAGTATTTGGGGTTGTGAGCCTCTCATGTGAATAGTTCTCAACCCAAACCAAAAAGAGGTTGTTTACTTTGAAAATTGAATAATTTGAGAGCAATAGGTCTGAAATATAATTTCATCCCATCCCCTGCAACACATTAACAAAGTTTAAAATGCTCAAAGAATGTTTTATGTGCAAAACAAGTCATTCCAGGTTTTCCTAATTTTATTAAGACTGAACTCCAGTTGCCGGGCGCAGTTAAAATACACATTACAGAAAATACCTTTTGTTCATTTAAAGGAAACCTGATCTGACTTTCAGGGAATTTTATTTGGGACAGGTGACATTTCCTAAAGCAAAAGATAACCATTTAATAGTGGTTATTTCTGGCTGAGGTTTATGTCTGATCTGTTTTCTTTTCAGTTTTTGAAATGATTGTGTAAGTTAAGCAGTGGTTCTCAACCTTCCTCCTAATGCCGCGAACCTTTAATACAGTCCAAAGAGGTCGTGACCCACAGGTTGAGAACTGCTGATTTAAGGCAGTCGTTCTCCAAATGTGGACCCCACTATCTGAATCACTTAGGAAGTTGTTAGAAATGCAAATTCTTGAGCCTCCACTCCACCTACAGATTCAGAAAGTCTGGGGTAAGATACAGCTGTCTGTTTTAATGTGTCTTCCTAGTGATACTGATGATCTTTTAAGTTTAAGAACAACTGATATAAAGCATTGTCAACTGAAGCTAAATGGTCATTTTACAGTGACGTTAATTAGAAGGGATAAAAAATTTTGCAGAGAAATGCAGTTATAGAAATTATTACTTCTAATTGGTAGATATACTTTTTATCAAGCTGTGTGCTCAAATAGCTTGTACTGGCAGGAAAGTAAATATGACTGATAATGTTTAGAAAGCCTTAACCATAACTGGGTCATAGTGGTTAGCATATTTATAATTCTCCTAGATCAGCCCTGTCAACCAGCTCCATAGAGAATTAAGCCTTAAAACATCTATGGTATGATAGATTACCTTATCATCCATGTACCATGTACTAACTTTGTACTATCTTTGGGAAATGGAGAAAATTGTCACCCAAATCATCTATAGGGCTTAACTCTCCCTGGCACCCCACTGAGTAAGACTGCCCTAGAAGTCTCCATTTTGTCTGTCTCAGGTCTTCTGATGGCAGTTTTTTGTATCACAGAGATGTTCTCTGTGTTATAGCAGCGAAAGTTGCAATCACTTCTTTAGGATAAAAACCTCCAGACCTGTCTGTACTTGTCAGGAGCTGCTGCAGCTTTTGCTATGCTTTGTGGGCAGTGTATATGTTTCATTTTTGTTTTTGTTATTATGGTGACAGTTTGATTTGGGGTTTTGGAGTGAGAAGGTTGGAGAGTAATGAAAAATTAGACTTCTGTTTTAAATTCAGTAACTGGTAAAACTGTGGTCTTGATCTTGAAAGGATTTACATGAGAGAACTATTGAGCACCGTCTCATGTAAGGGACAAAGATTATCAGACTAGATTAGCTTTAGTGTTTTCTATCCTTAAAATAATGTGAAATTGGGTTGGTTGATGTGAAATTATGGAGGGATAGAACACAGAGTAAGGACTAGTGAAGTGCTTGTGCATATTAAACTCCCCGCCCATATTTTCAGGAATATTAGGTGCTCTAACATTATACAAAAATGTTGAATGTTAATTAACAGCCTACAGAAACCACTTTGCAAATTATTCTGTACAAATGATTATCATTTCCCTGATGGTATAAATATTTTTTTAGAGAGTGAGGAAAGTTCATGTCTGGAAATAAGTGAGAGTCATTGCTAATTTTAAATCACTTAACATATTTTTATTTTAACAGCTGAGAACTGAAGGAAAAATAGGTTTTGATAAGATTTATTTTAATAAAGACAGCCTACTTGGCTATCTCTACATTCTTGGCTACAGAATTATGGTGAAGAATTAGTCTATAAGCAGTGGTCCTCAAATTGCGGCCACATGAGGCGGTGTGATTGTATTTGTTCCCGTTTTGTTTTTTTCTTCAAAATAAGATATGTGCAAGTGTGCATAGGAATTTGTTCATAGTTTGTTTTTTTTTTAAACCATAGTTCGGCCCTCCAACGGTCTGAGGGACAGTGAACTGGCCCCCTGTTTAAAAAATTTGAGGATGCCTGGTCTATAGGTTTTGAAGAGAACACTTCAGAGCTTTTACCCTGAGTACTTTTGGAATCAACCCAAGCAGCATGTCTTTCTCAGGAGTATTATGTTAATGAAGAGAAGACAATTGATTAGACTACAGAGAAGAATCCATTGTGTTCCTATCTTGTCTTGCTACTAACTGACTTTTCTGTGCAATTAAATAAAGTAGCCCAGCCTTTGGGGCTTGGTGGTATATTGTTGGTGGGGGTGGAACACAAATAAATAACACCTGCTCAGCCGTTTGCATTGAACTGAGGGACCCAGGAGGCCCGTACCAGCAAGCCCTCCACACAGAGAGGCAAGAGTGCCAGGCCTCCTCCTTCCTCACTGGCCTTTATTGAAATCTCAGGCATGAGAAAATATAGCACAGCAGAAAGCTTCAAAGAGAGAGTAAGGTTAGAAAACATGGAATTTATCTTTCACTGTATGATTGACCTCTTAACACATTCTGTTTACTGCACTTCTGCCTTGCCTTTTCTTATCACTGCTAAATATGACTTAGGGCTGAAACAGTATGCTGTGTCCAGTGAGTATTGTTTTTAATACTCAGGGCCAGCAATGAGGCTTGCCTTTTTCCCAGATCACTCTGTCCCTAGCGCCTAGCACTTTTAACCCTATGCTAAATCCTACAGTGGATAGGCTGTTTTGTATAAAAAATAGGAATTGTGGAGAATTCTGATTGCATTGACCTCTTTGTAATAATAAATAAGCATTTTAAAATTCATTTTTGCTTTTTTAAAAAAATTATTAAGATTTGCCCTTTTTTTCTGATTGCAAAGGTAACATTCTTTCTTTATGGGAAATTAGCAAAAAAATGAAAAAGAATACAGATCAGTCATAATCCCTACCCAGAGATAACCACTATTAACATTTTCTATCAAGCCTGTCTTGAATATAGAAATATAGATATGCTTATACTTTAAAAAGCAAAAATAGGGATCTTTGCTGTTTTCTAATGCATTCACAGATGTGTAGTCTGCTATTTCATTAGACAAGGGCTTTTTTTTTTGAGACAAGATCTTTCTTTGTTGCCCTAATTAGAGTACAGCAGATTGATTATAGCAACCACAAACTCCTGGGCTGAAGCAATCCTCCTGCCTCTGTTTCCCAGGTAGCTGAGACTGGAAGTGTCCACTACCTTGCCCAGCTAATTTGGGGGGGTGGGAACAGGTAGAGACCGGGTCTTGCTCAGGCTCGTCTCCAATTCCTGACCTCAGGCTATCCTCCTGCCCCAGCCTCCCAGAGTGCTAGGACTGTAGACAGAACCACCAGGCCTGGCCAGTAGCTTTTGACATTCTCAATAGGGCTGGTAGAAACATTAGCATGGTGGAAAGATTTCACTACTCAAGTGAGTTTTTACTGATGATCTTATAAGATGAACCATTGTTATCACTTCCATGTGCAAATCCCAGTATTGCCACTAATAACTTCCTTGGTGATCTTGGACATGTTACATAATTTCTCTCAAAGAAGATTCCTCATATAAGAAAATGAGATCACTAAACTAGATAACTTCTTCAGGTTCAAATTCTCACACTGTGACAGATGGTAAGTATTTACAGAAAATATATTTTGTCTCTCCTCACCAAAACATACTCAAAACATTTCTTTATTACTGTCCTTCATTTTTTTCTTCCCCTTTCATCATGTGTGACTTGTAGCTCCCGGTTGTTTACTACTTTTATTTTTTTTTTTTTGAGACAGAGTCTCACTATGTCACTCTCCCAGTAGAGTGCTGTAGCATCATAGCTCACAGCAACCTCAAACTCTTGAACTCAAGGGATTCTCTTGTCTCAGCCTCCTGAGTAGCTGGGACTACAGGCACCTGCCACAGTAGCCTGGGTATTTTTAGAGACAAGGTCTCACTCTGTCTCAGGCTGGTCTCAAACCTGTGAGCTCAGGCAATCCACCCGCCTCAGCCTCCCAGAGTGCTGGGATTATAGGCGTGAGCCACCACGCCTGACCAACCGTTTACTACATCCTTAACTTAGTGGTTTTACTCCATCTTCAACTCTGGTCAGTTATATAACAAAAGCCACGTCATATATTTTTTAAATTTATTGTGTAAAACTGGTTGTAACATCTGCCTTAATTTTTTAATCCTTTGATCCTGCTACTCAACCAAGTTAAATTGTGTCTATTCCTTAGAACCAAAAGACCGTTTCCTTGACTAGAAGTAAAACTGTTATTAATAATTAAGCTATATTTCTACATTCATTTTAGGCAGTGGTTCTGGGAAGAAAAATAAAAATAGAATTACTGCTTGTTTAGACTGTTAACGCTAGATTGGTGGTTTTCATCCCTGGCTCCATATCGGAACACCTGGGAATCTTCTATGTACTACCCTAGGGCTCCTCCCAATCAATTAATTTACAATCTGGAGTTGAGAATCACTGTTCTAGATTACATTTAGTTTTTCAGCCATTGCCTGATTTTCCATAATTAGTTTCAGAGCATAGATATATTGATTTGACTTTTTTTCCCCTAATATTGTTACTGAGACGAGGAGTAAATGAGACCACATGCTGTAGCATCTGCCTTAATTTTTTAATCCTTTGATCCTGCTATGCAACCAAGTTAAATTGTGTCTATTCCTTAGAACCAAAAGACTATTTCCTTAACTAGAAGTAAGGCTGTTATTAATAATTAAGCTATATTCCTACATTCATTTTAGGCAGTGGTGCTGGGAAGAAAAATTAAAAGCTCAAATAAAAATAAAGTATACCTAAAGGTATTTCTATGTATACATGTTGTCTTTTGAGCACCCTAAATTGTTAAGATAGGACTGAAGGACTACAAATGATTTAAATATTATAGTGTCCTACTGCCAACTCAGAGAATTCAGAATTGGTGCCATTTCACACATACCAGTTGTGTTTAAGGAGTAGTAACTGTAAGCTGTGTGATATTTAGCCATTTACTGAATACTTTATAGTTCATTGGATGATCATATTGATCCTCTTAATGACCTTGTGAGATGAGTGTTATCACTAAAATTCATGAATTCAGCTTTTCTGCTCCAAAGCCCCTGTCCTTCTCACACTTCAAGGCAAACTATTAAATCATTCTAAGTCAAGCACAAATCCACATGCTGCAATAACATGATGTGTTTCTCTCTTTTTTTTTTTTTTGAGTCTCACTCTGGTAAAGTGCCGTGGCATCATCATAGCTCACAGCAACCTCAGACTCTTGGGCTTAAGTGATCCTCTTGCCCCAATTTTTCTGTTTTTAGTAGAGACAGGGTCTCACTTTTGCTCAGGCCAGTCTCTAACTCCTAAGCTCAAGCAATCCACCCACCTCTGCCTCATGGGAGTGCTAAGATTACAGGCTTGAGCCACTGCACCCAGCCTCATGATATGTTTCAGAGTGAACATATCTCTTTTGTTAGACATCATTAACTTTAAGATGCTGCTTAGTGTAAGTACGGAATCATTGGAGTCATATTTGCCATTCTTTTTTGAGCTAAATTATCCAAGTGTATTGGCAATTCCTGAACTTATGAAATACAGAGATCCTGGGCTTGAATTATGTAAGTAATAATATAGAATATAATTTATTTTGTAGCCTAGACCTAGATGTGATGAAGATTATCATACAGATAAAGGATTTTTAATTAATTTTAAAAGGATTATATTCATAAAAGAACTACAAAAAAGACTTACCTATATACTCGAGTATAAGCCGAGTTTTTCCGGCACAAAATTTGTGCCGAGTTCGGGTTTTTCAGCACAAAATTTGTGCTGAAAAAACTCGGCTTATACTCGAGTATATTAGTTATATCCTGCTCCTTGTTTACATTAGCTCACCTGATAGATGATCATGGATAATCAAGATAATCACAGCAAAGTTCTAATTAAATTCCTTATAACAGCATAACCCCTATTAACTCATCCCTGAACTCTAATTTAAATTAGGATATAAAACAACTGGCAGCTACGGTGGCTTGCACCTGTCATCCCAGCAACTGGCAAGGCTGAGGTGGGAGGATTGTTTGAGGCCAAGAGTTCAAGACCAGCCTGGACAACATAGTGAGACCCTCATCTCTAAAATAAATTTTTAAAAAAATAGCCAGGCATGGTGGTGTACACCTGTAGTCCCAGCTACTCAGGAGGCTGAATTAGGAGGATCACTTGAACCCAGGACTTTGAGGCTACAGTGAGCTATGATCATGCTACTACTGTACTCTAGCCTGGGCAACAGAGCCAGAACCCCATTTCTCTTTCCTTTTTTTTTTTTTAAGTCAGTTGACAACTAAATTCATTCTCCCAGCCAACATTCTCAAATGTGAGTAGGCCAAACTGATTTGTTTTACCAGGAGAGGGATAAAGGATTAAGAAGTGACTCCCTTGTGATCATTTAATGCTTTCTTAATTATTATGTGATATATACTTTGATTATAATGATTGGTCTGTTTCTTGAATGCCTAATACATGAAACATTTCTTTTCTTTTCTTTTTTCACATGTATTTTTATTCTCCTGAATGACTTTTTGTATAAGCCTGGGGGTTTTGTTGTTGTTGTTGTTGTTGTTGTTCAATTCTTAAGAATATTTAAACTTTTCTGTTTGTCTAAAACCCATAAATAGTTATTTTTAACAATCTCAGTTCTAGGCACAGACAGGGTGGAGCGGATGACCAAAACTTACAACGATATCGACATGGTTACACATCTCCTGGCAGAGGTAGGAAAATATGTTTTCTTTCATATGGTACAAAAATCTAAAACTTGTGGATCATTTGGAAATCTATCAAATTTGCATATGAAATGAAAAAGGATGATGTCTGTGTTCTGGTTTATTTTGTATAAGATTGTTCCTACTGGAACAGCTGAAATTCCAAAGTAGAATGGTTCCTGAAGTTTATTGTTGTGAAGTCATAGAGGGTCGATGGACAGATGGATTTAAATGGTACTGGCTGGCCTTCCTGTCCAAGAAAAGCATTAATTTTTTGGAAAAAAAAATCATTTTAGGCTCGGCACCTGTAGCTTAAGTGGCTAAGGCACCAGCCACATATACCAGAGTTGGTGGGTTTGAATCTGGCCTGGGCCTGACAACCAACAATGACAGCTACAACAACAACAAAAATAGCTGAGCGTTGTGGCAGGCGCCTGTAGTCCCAGCTACTTGGGAGGCTGAGGCAAGAGAATCGCTTAAGCCCAGGAGCTGGAGGTTGCTGTGAGCTATGACACCACAGTACTCTACCCAGGGTGACAGCTTGAGGCTCTGTCTCAAAAAATATATATATTTAAAAATAATCCCTGCTATTACTCACCCTAGGGCAGAGCTACCCATTCAAAAAAATCAGCTTATTGCAAATCAGCACTTGCAGTTGGGAGCATTGTGCCCTTCTTCTTTCAGTTTTGGCCATTATTTGAGCGTACTTTGTCTCTGGCATTTTTAATGTATGTAGCGTGTCTAGTGTATCTCTTCCAGTTGGCAGTCAAGAGAGGTCTTCCCTTACACCTCAGTTTTAGTTGATCTTAGACTGTCTTTCTCTACCATACACCTCAGTTTTAGTTGATCTTTAGACTGTCTTTCTCTACCATACAATTTCCCGTCTCCCCCCAGATTTATACGTGCCTCATCTCCCTATCTTAAATACCTGAACTTATTATCGTGCTTACATCAAATCATGCTAGAATGATTTCTGTGTATGTCACTTAGCCTATATTTCAAATGAGATAATCGAGTCTTAAAAAATTGGAGATAATCTATTCATTTGCATGTGCTATGAAGAGAAAGAATAGAAGCTTAATATTATTTATACAGTGATTAATGTAAGCGGAGCCCATACTGTCATATATAAGGCAGTTAGATGTATATGTGGGTTTCCATCCTACATGATACAGTCTTCACCACCACCATGCTAATGGAATTCCTTTGCCATTGGTAAGTGTCACTATCTGCTCAAAAAGAGTAACTCTGAGTAGAAGCCTGTTGCTTGGCTTTTCCACAGACCCCCCTGCAGCATTACCACCAACTTCTGTAGACTCCTTTTTGTTTGTTTATACTCTAGGCAGAGCCCTGCAGCCTCAAAATTTCTAGCCTTTATTGCCTGTTTTATTTCATAGCATTGTTCCTGTACCAGTTGACAAAAGCACTGTTGGCTGCACTTTCCTCTAAGCCTTTGGCTGTGAATGTATAAGCTTTGCCTTAAATGGAACTGTCCACAGCATACCTGCCTAATCTCCCTATCTTAAATACCTGAACTTACATCATTATCATGCTTGATACATAAATGCATTCAATAAATATTTCTTAAACTTTTACTTACTATACAGGCCCCATCCTCATTTTCAAAGATTGTTGATTTTCTAATTGAAAGGTTGAGTTGCTAGGCACTAACTTACTAGAATAACCAATAAATCTTACTTGATATCAAGAAAAGAGATGTTCTCTTGTGTTTAGAATTATAGTAGCCATTCATCTGATAAGCATTTATTAAACTCTACTTGTATGTGAGGCCCTCTGTTTATTTGTGGTATCTGGGCCTTCAAAGGAGTCTTGATGCTTTCTGGAACAATGCTTTTGAACTTAGCAAAATTGACTGCAGAATCTTTTAAGCACTATTTAATTTTGTTTGTACTCAAAGAAAAGGTGTATTTTGGCATTTTAACAGAGAGATCGTGATCTGGAACTCGCTGCTCGAATTGGACAGGCTCTCTTAAAGCGAAACCATATCTTATCGGAGCAGAATGAAGCCCTGGAGGAGCAGCTGGGACAAGCCTTTGATCAAGTAAGCATTTGGTCAAATATTTGTGGCATGAAATAATTAGTCTTGTGCAATGAAAAAATTTATTTTCCTGGTTGTCCCTGAAGTGATGGCAGTAGGTAAATAACACCACAATTACCCATTGACTTTGTTGACAACCATCGAATTAACCAATAGAGAAATGAAATGTAAGATGTGGAGAAGGGCACTCATGACTGCCTTTGTCATTTTAAATCCTGTGTTCTGTATCTATAGTATGTGTGGCACCCTTTTTAGATTCTAAGACTATTTTCACACTTTTGTGTAGATGTTATATATGATCTTACCTTAAATTTATTTTTGATAAATAGATGCAAAAATATATGGGTATGTTTATTCACACACCGAAACAAAGGAAGAAAAGAAAAATGTTTTTGAAAATATATTTATTCCATTACATAAACCTGTAGTGAGAACTGATTTGTTAATAACTTAAATGGTCAAATTTCAAATTTTCTATAACTTATTTTTATCTGGTTTCATTTATATTTTATAAATGCATTATGGATGATAACATTTGAGCTTTTAGATTAAAAGTACTTATTCCCTATAACTAAAATCAGTTGTCCTGGGAGAATATACACAGTGATAACGTTTTAAAGTACAAGCCTTTTGGATAAGAATGATGTACCGTAGTTTATTCTCATACTTTGGAGGTTCTTTGGTTTTGTTTTTCAGTTGTGAATGTATCATTATCTTAGATGAAATTTTCCTCTTATGTTCATATTATATAGAATATGAAAATTGATTTTTCTTCTCACCTACTATAGAAAAAAGCCTTATTTGTTGAGTTAAAGCCCTAAAGCTATAGATTATAAAGTATCCGGGGTTTGTTATTCTTTTTTAGTAATTATTACTTTAGTCAGTAAAATCCAGCAGCTGATTTTGTGATTTTGTTTTATGATAAAAACCAGTGATTCCATGCATTAGCAGCTATATTCTATGTAAATAGCGCAAAATAAAGAACTTATAAATCAAGCATTTTATATATGCAGGTTAATCAGCTACAGCATGAGCTATCCAAAAAAGAGGAGTTACTTCGGATTGTCTCCATCGCTTCTGAAGAAAGTGAAACTGATTCCAGCTGTTCTACACCTCTTCGGTTCAATGAGTCCTTTAGCTTATCTCAGGGTTTACTGCAATTGGACATGCTGCAAGAAAAGCTTAAGGAACTGGAGGAAGAGAATATGGCTCTTCGATCAAAGGTACATTCAACCTAATTCTCATTTTCCTTCTCTTCAAAGGCTATAAAGTTTAGGTCCAGGTAGTATTGAGGTGAAGTATGACATAACTACAGATTTGCTAACCGCAATCCAATTAGGGGCTGGCAGACAAGAACTGTATTCACCTTTTATTGTTACTTCAGTTCTCCTAAAAAGTGTATAGTAGCAGGTTGACAGAAAAAAAAAAAAAAAAAAAAGCAAAAGCCAAGGCATAGAATATATATCTTATGGAGTTCATGCAAGTAACTAAATAATTACAACAATGATAAGAGCTTTGTTGGGAAGTTAGAAGGTTTTGTGAGCTTGTATAGTGGAGGGAATTGTGGATGCCTTACTTAAAGCAAGTGCCATTTTAGCAGAGGCCAGAGATTAGCCAGTCAGAGATGTATGTGACAGGAAGGAAGAATAGGAATATAAAAGGCTCTGAGAGCAGAGGGGGCAAGATGCTTATTATAAACTTTAATCGTCAAATTTTCAAATTAAAGGTTTTTGTAGTTCTTACTATAAAGTCATTAGAAGTTATCAACAAACTGATTGTTTTTGTTGAAGGCTTGTCACATAAAGACAGAAACTATTACCTATGAAGAGAAGGAACAGCAGCTTGTCAATGACTGTGTTAAAGAACTCCGTGAGTATTAACATATTCGTTTGATAGCCTTTGAGCAATTGTTTGGTACAGTATCTCCACCTGGGAAATTAGATCAGTGGTTTCCGTAAAAGCATCTCAAGAAACAATTATAAAAGCTTACTGAAAATCTTTTTTTTTTTTTTTTTTTTGAGACAGTTTTTACTTCATTGCCCTTGATAGAGTGCTGTGGCATCACAGCTCACAGCAACCTCCGACTCCTGGGCTTAGGCGATTCTTTTGCCTCAGCCTCCCAGGTAGCTGGGATTACAGGCACCTGCCACAATGCCTGGCTATTTTTTGTTGCAGTTTGGCCAGGGCTAGATTCGAACCCCCCACCCTCGGTATATGGGGCCAGTGCCCTACCAAGCCATAGGTGTTGCCCCTTACTGAAAATCTTAAAATAGCACATGAAGCCCACAACCCTAAATAAGATATCATTTGTTTCAAATTCCCATCATCATTAAAGCTCTCATTTTGTTGATAAGGAAGTGCTCCTATAGTGGATATGATTTGCCAAAGCCAGAAAACTGGTAAGTGGCAGAGCCACTTTCAACCTTTATTTATTTATTTATTTATTTATTTATTTATATTTCAGAATATTACAGGGTTACACAAGTTTTGGTTACATTATTTGCTTTTGTACATGCTCTTCACCCAGATAGTGTGCATTATACCTGTTAGTTATGAATTTACCCATCCCTCCTCCCCTCTCCCACTTGATTTTTATTGCATTTTACTTCCATATGTGCACATAAGTTTTGATCGATTAATCCTCCAACAAGTATTTATTAAGCACCAGTTTTATTTCACTAAAGAAATATATTTGGTGTGAGATAATGTTAACTAAAATAATTTTTTAAAATAAATCTGTTGGAAAAAGATTACCTTCATTAGAGAAAGATATATAATTTCTCTATAAGTACAGTAGTTACCCCTTAACTTGCAGTTTTACTTTCCGTGGTTCCTGTTACCCATTTGTAACCATAGTCTCACTCTGAGTAGCTGGAACTACATGTGTCTGCCACAACGCCTGGCTAATTTTTTTTTTCTTTTTTTTTTTGGTAGAAATGTGGTCTTGCTCAGGCTGATCTTCAACTCTGAGCTTAAGCAATCCTCCCACCTTTGTCTCCCAGAGTGCTAGGATTACAACTGTGAGCCACTACACCTGGCCACAGTCCAGAAATACTAAATCAGAAATTCTAGAAATAGAATATGTTTTAAATTGTGTGTCTTTCTGAGTAGCTTGATGAAATGTTATACCATCCTGCTTCATCCTATCTGGGACATGAATCATGCCTTTGTCCAGCCTATTCATGCTATAGATGTTACCCACCTATTCATCACTTAGTAACTATCTCATTTATCAGATTGACTACCGAAGTATCACAGTGCTTATGTTTAATAACCCCTATTTTATTTAGTAATGGCCCCAAAGCGTAAGAGCAGTGATGATGGCATATTGTTATAATTGTTTTATTGTTATTATTAATCTCTTATGCTATGCCTAATTTATAAATTAAACTTTATCATAGGTACATATGTATAGGAAAAAACTAGTATATACAGCATATGGTTCATTATTATCCACAGTTTCAGTCTTCCACTGGGGCTCCTGGAATATATCCCCCAGAAATAAGGGACTAGTAATATAGCATTCTATATTGAAAGAGATGGTATGATAATATCACATCCATTCATTTGGGTTATGGGCCTCAAAATGTGATACCTTAAAATAGCAGAATATTAGAGAGCCAGAAGAAACTTAAAAGAGAAGAAAAGAAATTCTAGAAAATCCCCTGTGGACGGGCCTACATTGTTTTTCATCCTTTTATTTCTATCTACCGCTTCGCACTTTGTGTGTCTCCAAATGTATACCTTCCAGGGTACAGAGCCCTGGCCTAAAGATTCAAACCCTCAGGGAAGAATTCCTGAGGTTGACTTGAAAGCCAGAGAAACAGGATTAACCTGATTGGCTAATGAGGAGAGGGCCTCAGGCGCAAGGTGGGGAAGCAGCCCCAAGATACCCCGCTCCAGAGAGCATCATGAACAATCTGGGAACCTTTTCCTCCTCTCAGGGCAATAGCTGCACACCCTTCCTTCCTCTCAGACTGCTTATATAAAGGTTCCTTCTTACCTCTTAG
Organism: Loris lydekkerianus; assembly: GCA_963574355.1. NCBI lineage: Eukaryota > Metazoa > Chordata > Mammalia > Primates > Lorisidae > Loris > Loris lydekkerianus. The sequence goes on along the minus strand of CAUYPK010011583.1, from coordinate 64,031 downwards.
GATTAAAAGGGCCTGCCAGAGTGGACTTTGCAAGCCTGTCTGGAAAGAATTGTACTTGTCAATTCTTGACTGTTTGACCCCCTCATACTCACTACCAGTCTTGATAAATAAAAATCCCCAGCAAAGTTGTCTTATAATATCAAAGTCCAGAAGCCAGTAAGCAACTATATTGAACCTACAAAAATCAATTCAACGGACAAAAGTAAAATCCAGAGCATATATAGAGTATAATAGTACAGTGTAATTCTATTTATACTTCAAAAAAAAATTGTACATGTTTTTTTCTTTTAAAAATGATGAAAATTTTCAAAACATCATAAAAATAGAATAATATCACATGTATGAACGCCTCATACCTATTACCTATCATCCTGCTGTGATTGAAGTTGAGATTGATTGGCCCATGGGTTTGGGTGTTGCCAGCCTGATCCATCCATCATAAAATCCCACAAATACTTTTTGCTCAGTAGTGTTCACACCCATTGCTGGACACAGCCTAGGTCCATTTATTTATGATTTTACAAGTCCTTCTGCATTATAGCCAAAATTAATCTATAAGAAAACTTATTTCATTAATACCTCATTAACTAAAATACCGTGCATACAGGGAGTGCAGAATAAAAGCTGGATTCCTTTTCTTTGTCAATTTATTGTTTTCAGAATAATGAATTTGTACCCTTGCAACCTCCAGTGTTGACCAATGAGACTAATGTTATGATTTGTGTCATTTTGCGCCCATGCATTTTTAGATATTTTATGCATTTACTCAACTGTAATCTTATAGTCATTCTTTATGCTATATATCATAAATATATATGTAATAGGTATCAGATCCATATATAGATACAAATAAAGTTTTAAAAAATCCCATCCCAATCCCTCTCCTCAAAGGTGATCCGAGTAGAATCCTTCCCATAAAGTTCTCATTATGAAGAATAACGTGTAGTCTGCTTCTTGCAATCTAGGAATCTGGGCAGAACCACCCTCTGTAGAAAGCAATGGTGTCTGTCAGACAGTCATTCCAGTTCCTTGGAAGCAAGAACTTTCAAAAGGAACCCGAATTATTTAATTAGACACAAAACAGCCAAATTAGAAGCTAAGAAAAGAATCATACAAGTTTTAGAGAACACATTACAAAAAAAAAAAAGTACTTTCTTGTTAAGAAATATGATTAGATCAAGACAGAAAAATGAAGAAAACATTAATTTTTTTCTCCTATATGAAAACAACCAACCTGAGCCAGGCAGGAGCAAGAGCATTAAGACTTTAGAGTCAGGAACTCTGTGCAGCAGCAAGCTCAGTGCTGCAGCCCACCCAGCTGGTGCAAAGCAAGTGCCTGAACCTCCAGGCAACACCCTCTTGTCCTCCCATATCAGAGAACTACCTCTCTGCTCATCCAGGGGCTCAGGCCAGAAAACAGCCTGATCCTGGACTCTCCTCTCAGAAAACCATATCCAGTAAATCCCTTTGGCCCTGTAAAATGCATTGAGAATCTAACTGCTTCTGCTCACCTCCACCTGTGCCACCTGGTCCCGGCACTGCTAGCAGCAGCTTCCTAAAGTGTCTTTCTACTTTACCCTTGTCCCTGGAGAGTATGGTTTCCACCTACTATCAGGGTGATCCTTTATAATTAAGTCCTGCCTCTCACACCTTAGATCAAGTCAGCGAGGCTTACTCAGAGTGAAAGCCAAACTCCTCGCTGTGGCCTCCCAGGCCCCTCATCACCTCCCGGACCTCCTCTCCCACCAGGCTCTTCCACTTCCCTCCCTGGCCAGCCACACTGGTGGTGATTCCTCGGACACTCCAAATACTCGCCTGCCGCGGGGCTGCCCCTCTGGGACACTTTACCCCCAGACACCTGCGTGGCTCTCCCACTTTCTCTTCCAGGTCTGTGTCCAGATGTCACCACCACCACCACCCCACACACTCCTCCCTTCAGGCTCTACTTTTCTCCACAGTAATTAGCAAATCTATAATGCGATGCGCAGGTCAGTTAGTTTGCTATTAATACAATGTGTAAGCTCCATGGAGGCTGAGTTTGGGTCTTTTTTTCCCACTTCTAGAAACAGGATCTGGTACACTGAAGGCCCCCAGTACGTACCTAGTGGATGAATATAAACTACTGTGGAGGCAGCACCACGCGTCTCCCCAGCCCCTGCCCTCAGATACACAGGCCCCACTCTTCAGCCTCTGCTCTAAAGCCACATGGCCAGTGGAAGATGGAATATCAGATTTTACTATGTTACCTCGTCCTTTTCAACAGTCATTTGAATATGGTTTGCGAACAACTTTTAATAAACTATCCCAACTCTTACCAGATATGGTGAACATGACATGCAAAGTGTCAGATCAACTTTTATTGGCACTATAAACCGAATTAGCAGCTGTGCATAATAAAAGGTGAATGTTATGAGTTGCACAAGGAACAAATAAAGCCTGATCACTAGGGTCCAGAACCCACTTGCCTTTCTAACCAGCTGCTCACATCTGCCCAGCCTAAGAATTCTTGCAGACTGTGCCCCTGGAGTAGAAAAGGTCACTGCCCTTCGTCACCCCGTATTGCCTCATTAAAGACACCACCCATCATAACCTGCCGTGCCTTCGCTTTTAGGCTATTCTGCCTTTCTCTTACCTTAGCTTAGTAATTCTTACCCAGGGATAAAATATCACAGTCTCCTGAGAAGCCCATTTGTAGTACATGTTCCTGGGCCCTATCCCGAGAAATTCTTATTTCCTGGCTCAGATGCGGGAGGAGAGGACAGTGGATGTGGAACAGCTGGACTTGAGGAAAACTCCCCGGTGATTCTGAGCTGCTCCTCTGATTCAGAACCACTATTCTGGTTGATAAGCATGCTAAATATAATTGCCATGTTGGTTATTTTAATTGATGAGGGGGAGGACATGGGAGGAGCCCTCAATACTTAAGGACAACGTTATTTTCCAATAACCAACATCTCCCAGTTGAGGGAAGGACACAGTAGCCAGCTGTTCCCAACTGGAATAATCCCCTGATGATCTTCACAGAGATGGGAAGAAGAGACTGTTAAAGGTCACCGTGAGGACTGGGATTTCTGCAATGCATTGAAGCCTTATCAGACACTATATATGTATATATATGTGTGTGTGTATATATATATATATTTTTTTTTTTAACCCAAGTAGGAAATATCCATTTCTTTTCTCTCAACACTTCTGCCCACAATTTGTGACAAGAAAAAACACTCCCAGGCTTCTAGGACCCAAATCAGTCTTTCGTTTCTCTAAGTTCCCAAAGGGTAGGGGACACAGCTCCTGAAAGGAGGCTCTGGCACGGGAGCTGAGAGTGAGGAATATTCAACCAGGGCAGCACACGGCATCAGGAATTGGAAAGTCAAATATCCCAAGCAAGTCAGGGAGGGCTTCCTGGAAGAAGGGACATTTTAACCTATACTCAGTGGATCTGTAGGAGCAGCCAAAGGAGGCGGCAATGGAGTAAGGAGGAGAGAATGTTGCAGGCACAGGAAGAGCACGTGCAGAAATACCAAGGGGAAGGCTGCCCTATTATATATAACTATAAAATATATGTTATAATATTTTTCCCTTAAAAGAGTCCTTATCTTACCCAAGTCCAGTGAGGAGGGCTGAGAGGAGAGTTCAAGGACAGCAGGGGGGAGGACCCTGGAGAGAAAGGCTAGGGCAAGGCCATCAGGGGCCTTGTGAGCCATACTGAGGGGTTTGGACTTTATTTTAATGTTGAAGAGATGTCACTGTAGGGTTTTTGAACAAGGGAGGGTCTTGAAAAGCTTTGTGCTTTAGGAAAAAGCACTCTGGCTATCCTGAGGAGCAAGGCAGGAGGACACCGTGTGCACCTGTCTGCTTGCTCCCCTGCTGTAAAACAAGAGAAAGCACTGGAATTTATGAAATCAGTTGCTGTGGGGAGTTGAGGGCTTGAAAGTTTTTATCATTCACACAGCAATATTTTTTAGTTTGTTGAGCACTTATTATCATCTACACCTGCACTGTCCAGGTAGGCGCTGGCCACATGTGACTAGTGAGCACTTGAAACGTAGCCAGTATTAATTGAGATACCCTGGAAATGTAAAATTCACACCAAGATTTGAAGACTGAAAACAAAAAGGAAAATGTCCAACCTCTCATTAATAATTCGTATATTGGCCAGGCACAATGGTTCACACCTGTAATCCCAGCACTTTGGGAGGCTGATCTGGGATGACCACTCGAGTCCAGGAGGTTGAGGTGACCATGAGCCTAGATCAAACCACTGTACTTCAGCCTAGGTGACAGAGCAAGACTCTGTCTCAAAAAGAAATATTTTTGATTGCATGTTAAAAAATATTTTAAATATATTGGATTACATAAGGTAGAATATTAAAGTTGATTCCACCTGTTCGTTTTTATCCTTTTTAAATGTGGCTACTAGAAAATTTTAAATTGTTAATGTGTATGTGGCTCATATTCACGGGCTGTGTTACACATCTATTGGACAGAACTATCCAAGACGCTATTTTCACCAATAATACAACAGAGACCAAAATAACGTCCCCACTCTTGTAAGAGGTTACTTTTCAAAGTACTGCAATTGCAAATCAATCTAAAAAACATAAAGATAAGCACATTCTTTATCATACATACAATCAATCCCCCATAACCAAGAACTGCAATGTTACACGGATATCCAAGGCTCACATGGGCACCTAGGAGTCAGAGATTGGCCTCACTCATCAAGAGTGTCTTTGTACCTAGCAGAGGCCAAAGGACTTCACAGGCAAACAGAGTGAAGTGATTCTATTAGACAATGTGCCAGGATAATCAAATCATCCCCGGACACAAAAAGTAGAAGTGGACATGTCCAAAAAACCTATCGTGTCAACACCATAGATGTTGTCGTTATAAGTTGTGGCTATTTCGGCAATTCAACAGTATCTATCATGTTAAATCAGAACTGCTGCCTTGAGTTGTATTGGTATTGTTATTTCACCTCCATTTGTTTTTGTTATATTATTTTAGTTTTATAATTCATAAAGATATGAGAAATTCATAATTGATTTTGTCTGAACCAATTCTCATTATAGAATAATTTTATTGAACACCGGAGATATGTTATAATATTTTTCCCTTAAAAGAGTCCTTATCTTACCCAAGTTTGAGAGATCCTGTCCCAGATTGTACTACTTACAACGTTCACTGACCCTCTCCCACCTTCCACCACTCCCACCTCCATAATTCAGGAGCTTCTCAGTCGCTTTCTAGCTGTCTGCAGCACCTGACATCCCAGTGAATAATCAGGCCTCTCTTCTGGCCTAAAAGAAGATTCATGGTAATCCAGGGACCCATCATTGGTATCATCAAGCCAGCCATGGCTCCTGGGGGAAGAATATACTCCAGGAATGATACTGAAAACATGCCAGGACTGTGAGCCTCGGCACTGCCAACCCAGAATGGATGCTGCTTATAAGAAACAAATTTAGCCTCCTCACTGTGTCCCTGCTGAACCCCGTCCCGCATGTCCCACCACCACCCCCTTCCCACCTTGGTTCTCAGGCAAGGGAGGGCTCCCAAGAGCTCCCCATTGCCTGGCCTGCCAGCTGTCTGCAGGCCTTCCCTCGGAGTGTCCCTCTCTCTGTATCACTCCACAATGACTCTTAGATCAGCACAATGGAAGGTGGCAGAGGGACATACATCCTGCAAGGCTGGGAAAGAGCAGAATATAATAATGTTTAAAATGATAAACTCTGGAGTCAGAGAGCCTGAATTTGAATCTCAGCTCCCATAAGGAGCTAGGGTGGCCTAAGACAAGTTCTCTGTACCTCCATGTCCTTTCCTGTGAGGTAGGCATGAGATAAAATTCTCAGTTGGATTTATGAGAATGAACTAAGATACTGCTCTGAAAACTCCTGCAATAACACTTAGCGCTGATTAACAGTTACTACTGTTGAGAAAAGGAGGAATGTCTTTTTCTCCTACAATAGAATTAAAATGTGGAACTCAGAAGGCCCAAACCCTACAGAAAATCTGTCTTCCCTGACTGTGGATTGCATCCCCAGATGCCTTTGATTAGGGAAGCCTCCATCCCTGGTCAAACAGGGAAGACATCCCTCATGTCACAGGTGGTCTACACAGTCTCCTCTTGCGCCACACATAGCCACAACCAGGGTCCTTGGCAGAAAAACAGACCTGGGAACTCCTATAGCAAGAGATGCATTTGTTGGGGAAAACAAGAATTGCCTTAGAACAAACCAATACATCACCTGTGAATCCACACACTTGCAGTCATATCAACAGAACTCCAGAATTCCAGAGTTCAGTTTCGAAGAAAAGAATGCATGAGGTCTTCCTAGGCATGAAGCATGTGGGGCCTGCTGACTTCAGACACTTTGTAAACAACGTGCTTCTGGAATGTAGGAGCTGGATATCACAGCGAAAGCACCCAATTTATGGGACACAATGGAGTTAGCCTCCTCATGTATCCTGTGCAGAATCCAGAATCATTGACCCCAAATACTAAAGCAGTTTGACGCACTAAAGCAGTGGCTCTCACACTTGGGTGGGTAGATAAAATCACGTGGGCAACTTAATGGAAATGCAAACGGCCTAGGCCCCCTTCTGTGAACTTGGACCTTTGTGCTCTCTGCTGGTTCTTTTGAGTGTTTCCCAGAGGCAACCAAATGTGGAATCCACTGACTCTGAAGCAAAGAAGGCTCAATAGCTCACTCCTGGGCTATAATCCAGCCCTTCGAGTCTGAGTTCACCAAGCAGCCCTTAATCTCAAGCTCAGCCTTTCAATACTCTGGTTAATAATATTAATAAAGACATAAAGGTACCAGTCATGTTTGAGTAATGCTGTCTACATACACTGGCATTTTGAAAAAGTATTTGCATAAGTTTATTTTAGACTTGGGGATTCTTAAAGCTCTCATGTTGTCTCACTATTACTGAAAGAATACTTTAAAATTGTGACGTGAAGACATTTAATTAACTTTTAATTGAAATGGCTTCAGGAAGAAAATTATAAATAGCACATTTGTCTTCACTGTGTTTTCCTTATAAGACACGGAAAGTGATCAATGGACGAGAAATGCTGTGAAACTCATCACACAGAGAGAGTCTGGTTACCAAAAACAGAAACCCAAGCTTTCCCAGAACGGTGGTCTAGTGTGGTTATTCCCAAAATGTGATGGCCAGATTCAAGGAATGAACCACCTGGGTCCTAGGAAGCATCTTTTAAATATCAGAAAGGACCGATAGAACACACTTTTGGACACTCATACAAAAGAGACTCCAGATGGTTCTCCCACAAGGCAGAACTTGGTGAGCTTCTTTCTGTTCATGGATGTTCCCTCAGAGTTGAAGCCCAAGTCCTGACCATGACCTACCAAGCCCTGTGCCCTCCCTCCCTCCACTCCAGTCCCATGGCTTCCCCACTACTCCCCAGGCCACCCAGCCCACCGCCCTCCTAGGACTCTGCACTGCCTGCTCCCCCTGCCTGAAACCCCCACATGACTCCCCAAGCTACACGGCTCGCTTCCTGTCCTCCTGCTGTCATACCTCCAACGTCACCTTCTTGGGAACCCCTATACCTCCTGTAGTTATGTATATATAGGAAACATCTGGAGAACACATAAGAAACTGTCAGTAGCAGAAAATTTAGTAGAAGTAGGATTAGTTAGGGGAGAAGGGTGAAGGGAAAGACTTCTTATGTTATACTGTTCAGTATGCTTTTTGACATTTTGACAATAAAATAGTTAATGGTAACTAAGAGGATGCTGCCGCTGAGTGAGTAGGTACCCAGTTCACAGAACTGGTGGCCCTAACAGTTCTGTAGTCTTAGCAGAGCTGTAACAGAGGGCTAGAGCTCAGATGCCTTATGTGTTGAATGGGATTTGTATAAGCCAGCCTGGGAAGGAATCTGGACTTGACTCCAGTATTATTTTCTTGAGGAAAAAGAAGTAGCTTGCTTTCGCCTACGAGAGGTGCTTTGCCCTTCCCTTCCCCCCTTGTTGCCTCCACACCTGTCCCCCTGCCACATTGTTCCTCATCTCTGAACACAGCACCACAGCCAGACAGTCCAGCACTGGCCAGGGGTGTGACAAGGCTGCAGTACGACCGACGGCTCACAATGTGTCACCTTCCTCGTGGCCTAAGGCATAGACCAGCCACCTGCTCGTGTGTCTAGGACATCTATGAGCCTGGTGTTCTCAGGGTCCAGCCTGGCAACCTGGGAGGGGTTGGCAAAAGAAGTGCCCTCTCTCTGGAAGGCAGCGTTGTGGTTAAAAGTCACGCTGAGCAGCATATGAACACATCAGACCAGGTGCCCATCTGCTGCGTTACAATGCCAAGTCAGGATTGAAAAACAGGAAATAGCCAAGGTTAGAACTGGGATTCTCATAAGCTGTGGTAGATGCATAGCATGGGACACTATTTAGCCTAAAGAAGATGTAGATTTTGTACCTTTTATAATAACCTGGGTGGGTTTGGAGAACACTCTCCTAAGTATCACAGGAATGGAAAAACAAACATCACATGTGCTCAATACTAAGTTGAAACTAGTAGAATAAAGATTACTGACTCATTTAAGAGGAAAACGCAATTAAATTCAAGAAGGGGGAGGGTGGAGAGGGTTTAGCAAGTTCCCACCCAAAGGGCACAATGTGTGGGTCTAGGGCACACTTCCTGGGAGAGGAACACAGCCACCGCTCTAACTTTACCTTTACAAATGCAAACAAGGCCGTGGCCAGGTGCAGTGGCTCACACCTGTAATCCAAGCACTCTGGGAGGCTGAGACTGAGGGATTGCTTGAGCTCAGGAGTTCAAGACCAGACTGAGTAAGAACAAGACCCCGTTTCTAGTAAAAATAGAAAAAAATAGCTGGGCATTCTGATGGGCACCTATAGTCCCAGCTACTCGGGAGGTTGAGGCAAGGGGATCCATTGAACCCAAGAGTCTGAGGTGGCTGTGAGGGATGGCACCACAGCACTCTACCCAGGGCAACAAAATGCGACTTTGTCAAAAAGAAAAAAAAAAAAAAAATGCAAACAAGGCAACCCAATTGTTTATACCTTCACATTAATCTAAAATTTTTAAGAAACTGAAAAATAAAATAAAATTTTCTTGGGCTAGGAAACGAAAAAAGAACCAGGATTTCCCTTGTCAGTGGTTAATGTGTGATGGAGAAACGTGCTCCACAGACCCCTTAAGAAACCGAGACTGAGGAAGCCTGTGTGCCCCACAGCTGTGACACCCCGGCCACATCACCGATCTGTGGGATCTGGTGCCCACCTGGGTGCTGGCAGATGATGCCTCCCTCCCGTAATGGTCACTGCAGTCCTCTGAGCTCTTACTATGTGACCAACCTTGATGGCTGTCACTCAAATCCCCTTGCAAAGTTTCATCATCACAAGAACCCAGAGGGGTAGATATTACAGAGAACTAACACTCAGGGGTAGTTATAAAACTTATCAAGGTGGTGCTTAGGCTGCTTGGCTCTGGGACTCAAACTTCTGCTCGGTCAGTTTTCCTGCCCTGCCTCCTCCCTCACACGGGGCCTTCCCAAACCTCTGCCCCGCACAGGCCCCTCCCACCAGGAGGCCACTCCCCAGGGCGAGCTGGCACTTACTCACCCACCTGCTCATTTAGCCAATTGTTAGACACCTGCTTAGAACGTCCCTCAGTGGGCTTACTCCTGAAGGAGGCCGTGGGAATCAACGCTGACCAGTGCTAAAGCCCAGCACTGTGACCTGCTCGGCTGGCTTACAACGTTCAGAGCAGATGGGGTTATGATTACTGACACAGTGGCATTGGGAACGGGAAGGAGTGGAGTCAGGGCACAGACCCGGCCGCACCATACAGGCTGAGCTCTAGGAAGCTCTCCTCGGTTGCAGTTGTCCCACAGGGACGCTAAAGGGAAACAGCACACCAGACAGTGATCTGTCAGAGTCAGAGGAGAGGCCAGGCAAGGCAGCACAGACCATCTGGCTTAAAACCCTAGATTCCTACTACCTCCAGGCTGCTCCAGCCAGCACCCAGGTGTGGGCCTTCAGGAAGGCACATTTACCAAGGCTGGGTGGAGCAAGCTTGTTTCAGCATGGGTGGCTCCCAGTTTGCAGCCGTGTATGTCCAGCCCAGAGGATACATGACAGTGCTTTAAGCAAATGTAGACTTTCCTGACATCACAGCCAGGAGGCTTGGACGTAAGAGTGCATGCTGGGCACAGTGTACAGGAGTGAACCCAGCTCAGAGACAGGGCTGCCACCCAGGGCTGTTATCTATGAATGGGTCTATCTCCAAAGACATTTGGAAACATTATGTTCAACAAAGTGAAATGGATTTGATTTCCTTTCACTGTGGTCATGGGCTTTTTTGTTACCTACTTACAGACTTGTCTGGGTCTTCATTTGACGGCCGTTCCCTCTTTACCACTGAGCTCTGTCAGGATCAGGGTTTCAGGGATCTCACTCTGGGAAACGCCCCGCCCCACAGCATTCCAGCCTCCAAACAAGGTTGGCAACTGTTTCCAGAAAGGACCAAGGAGTAAACATTTTAAACTTTTTGTACCATGAGACAGAATTAAGCATATAATAGAGGCGCTTAGGTAAAAGAGAGGAAAACTTCCACAAACAGTTAAAATTAAAAATATATTTTAAATTCTATAAAATTTATACAAGTATTCAAAAAGTTAGAATATAATCATTATGATAGAGTAAAATTTCTTGCAATACAAGTCTATTAATGAAAAGATTAGGCTCGATGCCTGTAGCTCAGCCACATACACCAGAGCTGGCGGGTTCAAACCTGGCCCGGCCCGCTAAACGACAACTACACCAAAAAAAAAAAAAAAAAAAAAAAAAAAAAAACCTACCTGGGCCTGTGGCAGGCACCTGTAGCCCCAGCTACTTGGGAGGCTGAGGCAAGAGAATCACTTAAGCCCAAGAGCTTGAGGTTGCTGTGAGCTGTGATGCCACAGCACTCTACTGAGGGCAACAGAGTGAGACTCTGTCTCAAAAAAAGAAAAGATTAAAATTACTGTGAGGGCAAATAACATGTTTTTTAAATCAGGATTCAAAATGTGTCTGCCCTATTATTATGGAAAAAAACTGTAGCCAATAAGTGAATGATCTAAAGAAGGCATCCCTTAGGTTACAGAAGGATAGAAAGCACCTCCTCAAGGTCTCTCACGGCCACACAGAGTCAAGAAGCCTGGTCCTGAGACCTGTGTTTGCACTGTTCCTCTCTCTAGAACCTCCATCCTTAAGTAGCAGGACACACATCCTGAAGAGCCTTATTTAAGAGGCCACTCTCTGTAATTAAACAGATGCAAACGGCTCCCTAAGACTTTGCCCCACTGTGGCTCATTAGAGCCTTGCTGTCCTTACTCATCCACAGGACCGTCTGTCTCCACTGGACTGTAGGCACCTTGAGGACACAGTGCATTATTCATCTTTCTTGGCACATGGCACTTAAAATTAATAAATGTTTGTGAGCTCAATAAGTCATTTAGTAGATAATTGCTCTTCTTTTGCACAAATGTTTGCCACTCCTTCACATTCAATGAGGTGTTGGTCAGGTCATCACTCCCTGCTTTAAACTCTCCCATGGCCTACTCTGAACTTAAAACCCAAGCTCCTCACCCTGGCCTGGGATCTATTGCTGGCAACCTCTCTCACTCTCTGCCACAGCAGCCACACGAACCCTTTTTCTTCCCATCCACATGCTCTAGATCTATTTCTGCCCTTGTGCTTAGACCTCGGCATGCTTCTCCCTGGGCTTCCCTGCCCCTTTCTCAATCACCTGTCACTTCCCATACCTCCTCATTGTTTATGTTTTCTCATTTATTTGTATATGAGTTCCATGAGAGAGGAGACCTTTGCTGTCCTTTGCACCACCACTATTTCTAGCCTTTCAGTTTATGTCTGGAGCATAGTAGGCACTTAATAAATGTTTGCTCAGTAAAGGTATTCATTTCTCTAGGATTCCTTAGCCCTCTGTTCAGTATATTCATTTAATACAACTACTTGTTTAATAAGTAAATTAAGTCTCAATTCATCTTCCTCTTGGCTTCAGAGTGAGAACTTGGCCTGGGTGAAATGTTTTATTTGGCTAGACACATGGGGGCAAAGATGTGGTGAGAAAAACAAAAAGAACCTAAGACAAAACTGATGGTGCTCTTGTGAGTCTATCAAGTTGCCTTTCCGATTTGTTTTCATCTTAGTTTACGTTGCTTTAAACCAATGCCCCCAAAATTACAGCTTCTGACTAGCTGGCACATAAATTTCTGACTTTAAAACCACTTTGCTTCAAGCCTGATAAATAGCTTTTGTCACTAGGTAGAGTAATTAAGGGAGCAGCATTGGCCCTCACCAGGTGGGGCTGACAGTACTTCTTCTCAGTGTTTTGTTGCCTGCCTGTTGGATCTGGCAGAGCTCACAGAAAAGCTCAGGGCTGAGTTATGTACATTCTCTCCTGCCAGGAGCTTTGTCAGGAAGATGTATCGCCCCCTCTACCAAGCAGCCTGTTTTCCAAGAACCACAGCGGGCGTGCCTGGCACAGTGGCCAAGCCTCTGTCTTCATCAGAGTGGCTGCTCGGTAAGTCACAGAGTTTGGTGCCCAGTGCAGAGGATAGACATTCCCAGCTGAGATCTTTGTACTTTGTGACCGTCTCACTGTCTTCTAGCCTTACTCTCCACAGATAGTACTTTGTTAATTTCAAAACAAATGCTTCAGAGCACTGGAATTGCCATCTTGTAAGAGTGAGACAAACAAGTTCAATGAACTTTGCAAAGCGCAATCTCTATAGCACATCCCAAGAAAGAGAGACACACAGAGCATCAAAGGGAGTCGTGGGCTATCTGTGAAAGCTAGACTTTAGGAATTCAGACGCATCATTTTGTGGATGATGAAGCTGAGTCTCAAGAGATAAAGTGACATTTTTATGCCACACAGCTAACCAATGGCAGCATGACTGTGTGTACACAATCACCCCCATGGTGTCACAGGAGATTAGCTCCAGAATCCCCATGGATACCAAAATCTGAGGGTGCGAAGTCCCTGACTTAAAATGACACAGTTTACTCGTAGCCTATGCACGTCCTCCTTTACACTTGAAATCCTCTTGGAATTACTTATTATACCTTATACAATGCCTGCACTTCATTCATTCACATGCACTAAACATAGTTCTTGGTGCATGGAAAATTTAAGTTTGTTTTTTGGGAACTTTGTGAAATTTTTTCCAAATTATTTAACATACTTTGTTTTTGTACGGATTGAGTCAAAGTTATAAATGTGCCTTTCAATCATATAGTGTGCACTGTACCCAACAGGTGGGAATTTACCCATCTTCCCTCCCCCCAGCTTGACTTTCATTGAAATTCATTTCCATATAAGCAATTACATATTGGTCAATTAGCTCCACTTTGGTGTTGAGCACATGTGTTTGTTTCTCCATTCTTGTGATATTTCACTTGAAAGAATGGTTTCCAGTTCTATCTACCCAGGTTGTCACAAAAGATATTAGATCCTGATTTTCTTTATGGCTTAATTGTACTCTATAGTATGCATATGTGTGCACTACGTTTTATTAATCCATTCATGTATTGGTAGGCACTTGGGTTGTTTCCACATCTTTGGGATTGTGAATTGTGCTGCTATAAACATTTGAGTACAAGTAGTGTCTTTTTTATAAAATGACCTTTTTTACTAACAGTAGGATGGCTGGATAAAATAGTAGGTCTATTTTAACTTCTTTGAAGTTTCTCCATACAATTTTCCATGGAGACTGCACTAGTTTTTGGTACCACCAACAGGGTGTACAATTAGCAGACAAATACATTAGTGACACATCAGGGAAAACATCAGAGAAGTAACAATAGAAACTATTCAATGTAAAGCAAAGGAAGGGTGCAGGAAATACTGAAAATCAAAATTAACAGACTTCCAGTTTGGGGAAAAAATTAATTTATAGATTCGAGAGACTCAGAGAACCCTCAAATGATAAGAATGACAAACTCAAGAATTCATGCCCAGATACTTCATAAACAAACCACACCAAAGAAAAATTAATGAATCTGAAGTTCTCATAAAAAACCATGAACACCAGATGAACATGTAACAAGACCTTTAAGGAGCTGAAAGAACATATTGTTAACACAAAATTCTGTCAGAAATATCCTTTGGGAACAACCATTGTTTTATTGTTATTGTTACTGTTTGTTTGTCTGTTTTTGAGATAGAGTCTTACTATGTTACTCTTGGTAGAGTACTGTGGTGTCATAGCAACCTCAAACTCCTGGGCTTAAGCAATTTTCTTGCTTCACCCTGCCAAATAGCTGGGACTACAGGTGCCCACCACAATACCCAGCTATTTTTGTTGCAGTTGTCATTGCTTTTAGTTTGCCCAGGCTGGGTTCAAACCCACCAGCCTTGGTGGATGTGGCTGGCGCTATAACCACTGTGCTACGGGCACCAAGCCTGGAACAGCCATTGTTAAGAGAATGACAATTCAAATAAATGCTGAGAAAATGCCATGTTCATGTGCCAGAAGACTCGATATTGGTCAGCTACCAATTCTCCCCAAATTTATGAATAGATTTAATATAGTTCACATCAAAATACCAGATTTTTTTTAACTGACAAGATGATTCTAAAATTTATATGAAACATAGGACATAGGACAGCCAAGATATTAGAAAAGATAAACAAAGTTGAAGGATGCTTGTATCTTGATTGCAAATTTTACTACAAGGCTATGGTTATTTGGAAAATGCTATATTGGTGTAGAGACTGATATACTGATCAGTTGAATTGAATAGAAAGTCCAGGAATATATACACACATATATGGTCAATTCACCTTCAACAAATTTATCAAAGTAATTAAAGAAGGAAAGGATCATTTTCAACATATGGTACTAGAAATAGATATTCATATGGAAATGCATAAACCTCCAACCTATCTTACATGACAAACAAAAATCAACTCAAAATGGATCATAACCATAATGGTAAAAATTAAAATATATAGAAGAAAACAGAAGTAAATATTTGAATTGGATTAGGTAATTATGTCTTAGATAAGGCATAAAAAGGATAAAGCATAAAAGAAAAAAATTATAAATTGAATTCAGTCAAAATTAAAAACTTTTGCTCATTGTAATACAAAGAAATTAAGGAGGCTAGGTGCGGTGGTTCATGCCTGCAATCTGGGAGCCCAGAGAGGAAGGATCCCTTGAGCTCAGAAATTCAAGACCAAACTGAGCAAGAGTGAGATCCCATGTCTTCTAAAAATAAAAAAATTAGCCAAATATATAAAAATCAGCCAGGCATTGTGGCAGGCACCTATAGTCCCAGCTCCTCAGGAGGCTGAGGCAGGAGGATCACTTGAGCCCAGGAATTTGAGGTTGCTGTGAGCTGGGCTGAGGCCATGGCAGTCTAGACTGGGCAACAGAGTGAGAATCTGTCACAAAAAGGAAGGAAGGAAGGAAGGAAGGAAGGAAGGAAGGAAGGAAGGAAGGAAGGAAGGAGAAGGGAAGGAGGGAGGAAGGGAAGGAGGGAGGAAGGGAAGGAGGGAGGGAGGGAAGGAGGGAGGGACGGAGAGAGGGAGGGAGGGAGAGAGGGAGGGAGGGATGCAGAAGGGAAAAAAGGGAAAAAGAAAGAAATTAAGGAAATAAAGAGGCAAGACACAGACTGGGAGACCATTTAGAAAATATACGTCATATATCTAATGAAGGGCTTGTATCCTTCATTGTATTCTAATGAAGAGCATATAAAGAACTGTCAAAACTCAGTACTGTAATAACTTTTTTAAAAATCAAATTTTTTAAATAGGCCAAAAATTTGAGCAGACACTTCACACAGGAAGATACTTAAAATGGTAGAAATGTATGTAAAAAGATTCTCCAAAATCATTATTCTCTTTTGCAAATGCAAACTAAAACTACCATGAGATAGTATGACCCAATGCTTTAAAACTTATGGAAAACAATAACCATTTAATCCTGTTTCGTGATTGTGTGGATCATGGATTCAGGAAAAGCTCAGATAGATGATCCTTCTGCTCTCTGTAATATTGCCTGGGGTCAGTTAGTGGTATTCAGCTGGCAACTGGGCTGGTCTTGAGGGACAATGATAACTCCACTCACTATACAAATTGTTTCAGAGAATATAAAAAGCAATGGAAGACGGTCACCATAACTTCTATATTAAAACATCACAGGGATATTTCAAAAGTGGAAAACTACAGCCTAATCTCTCTCATGAAAATGTACATAAGAAAACAGCAATATGGATATAGGTATTACAGGAAATTACACAATTATCAAATGGGATTTATTCTAGAAATGCGAGGTTGGTTGCATCCCTAGTGGCTGTAAGACCACTAACATTTGAAAATTATAATTTGCCACATGAACTAGTAGGAGAAAAATTATATGATCATCTTAATAGATGTAGAAAAGGCATTTGATAAGCATCAACCCTCCTTAATGATTTATAAATAACTCTTACTTAGCAAACTAGAAAACTAGCCTCTTGTTTAACCTGGTAAGAGATATTTACAAAAATCCTATAGCTATCATACATAATTGTAACATTTTAAATGCCTTCACCTTGAGAAAACAAAAATTGTTCACAGTCATCATTCATAGTCAACCTTGTACTGGAAGTCCTGGCCAGTACCATGAGGTAAGAAAACAAATAAATGCTGTAAAGTTTGGAAAACAAGATAAAGGACTCTAATGTTGCCACATGACATTCTGTATATGTAGAAACTCCAAAAGACTCTGACTTATTATAATTAATAAATATGGTAAGATCACTGAACAAAAAGTAAATATATGAAAATCCATTTTCTTTCTATGCATAAGCTTAAGCAAAAAGAATTAGAAAAATAAGATTTAAAAATGGTACTTCTCTTATTAGTACCAAAAATCACCAAATAGCTAACACTAAATATTACAAAAGATATGCAAGAGCTCCACACAGAAAACTATAAAGCATTATTAAGATACTCACATATTACAGAGAAACTGAGTAAATGGAGCAGGGATTGGCAAACTGCAGCATGGCCTGTTCTTGTACTGCCCACGAGCTAAGAAGGGTGTGTTGGTTTGTTGTTTTTTTTTTTATATTTTTAAAGGGTAAAACAAAAAGGAAGAATAAAAATGTCTGACAACAACAGTATATAATCTTCAAAGCCTACAATATTTACTGTTGGACCCTTTACAGAAAATGTTTCCATCATTAATTACAAAAACAAATAATTTCCATTGATTAGAAGACTCAATATTATAAAGATTTCAATTATCTTTAAATTAATCTACACATTCAATAACTCCAAATCAAATTCCTAATAACTACTTTCTTTAGAAGTTCATAGCTGGTTCAAAAATTTGTATTGAAACACAAAAAGCCAAGAATATCTCAGTCTTTAAAGAAGAAGAGCAAACTCAGTGGTCTTACGCTACTAGATGTATCAATAGGCCAGTAATATGGACATTTATACTAAATGAACCTATAGTTACAAAAACAAAATAGTATTTGTACAAAATTAGACTAGAAAGTTCAGAAACAGACACTTTTGTATACAATCACCTAACTTGCAATAAAAATGGGAAAGTACAATCTTTTCAATAAATGGTGCTGGATCAATTAGATTTCCTTGTGGAAAAAATAACCTTGACTTCTATCTCACACAGACAAACAAATCAATTCCAAATAGATTATAGGCTTAAACGCAAAAAGGAAAAATAAAAATTCTAGGAAATAACGTGAGACTATCTTAATGACCTTGACGTGGGCAAAAGATTTTTTGACATTATAGCTCACAGCAAGTTCAAGTTTGTGGGCTCAAGGGATCCTCTTGTCTCCATTTTTCTATTTTTAGTAGAGATGGGGTTATTGATCTTGCCCAGGCTGGTTTCGAACTCCTGAATTCAAGTGATCCACCTGCCTTCACCTCCCAGAGTGCTAGGATCACAGGCATGAGCCATCATGCCCAGCTGGCAAAAGATTTCTTAAACAAGATATCAAAAGCTCCCACCAGAAATGAAAAGATAGATACACTGACTTGAGTAGAAGATGCCATTAAGGAAAACAAACCACATATGTATGACAAGAACCTACCGTATATACTCGAGTATAAGCCGAGTTTTTTCGACACAAAATTTGTGCCGAAAATCCCGAACTCGGCTTATACTCGGGTCATACAGGTTATTTGATTCGGTGCGCACGCACCTAATCAAATGCACGTAGTCTCCAGTCGTCTTCTGCCGTCTGCTTGAGGGGGCGGTGCTTCAGCTCAGTCCAGAAGTCACGGCTGAGCTGAAGAGGTAGGCGTCTGAACTGAACTGTATTCCACTGAACTATTTAACCCACAACTATATAACCCACAGCTTGATTACCTGTTAAGCTATGGTTTTCTGCACTTTATTTAAAGTTTTAAAGTTGTTGTTGCTAGTTTATAGTTTTTCTTTAGCAATAAATATTGAAAAGCATTTAATCTACTGATTCCTCAATTACTGTAATTGTTTTGGGTATGTATTTTTATTTTTTAAATTTACCAGTGGCTGCTGCATTTTCCACCTCAGCTTATACTGGAGTCACTAAGTTTTCCCAGATTTTAGGGTAAAATTAAGGGGGTCGGCTTATATTCGGGTCAGCTTATACTCAAGTATATGCGGTATATAAAACCAGTGTATGGTGCTCCATGATCGCAGTAATGTACACTATGATTTAATAAAAAGAAAATAGAATGTCTTCAGTTTGTGTTTTCTCTCTATATGATACTCAGATTTTATTTAAAAGACTTTGCTTTTATTTTTTGCAGGATAGTTTCATTGGGTATAGAATTCTTAGAAATTATTTTCTTTTTAAAAGCAGCATTTCTGATTTGAAACTTTTGGGCTAGCACATTTCTATTGAGAGTCTGTCAGTTCTGTTTACATCATTTGAAAGTACTCTCTCTCCTCCCATAAGCACCTCCATCCCTGGCAGCCTTAAAAATATTCTGATTTATAGCAGTTTTAAAATTCAATTTGCCTTTGGTTTTTAGAGTTTTTCTATAATGTTCTAGGTCTGAATTTCCTTGTATAATAGAACCTCTGGAGGTTGACCACCCAAGGGATTGTAACAAACTAGTCAACCTATAGAGGTAGTCAACATAAGGAACAAGCCCTTCTGTACATGCCTGGTCTATGAAAACTAGGTCAACTTAAGGAGATGGTCAATATAGGAAGGTGGTCAGCTATGTAAATTCTACTGTATTTACCTTACTCAAGATTTATAGCACTTCTTCAATCTGTGTCTTGATTTTTTTCATGAGTTTTAGACTAATTCTTAGTCATTATTTCTTTGGACATTGCTTTTGCTTTATTCTTTCTGGGATTCCAATTACATATGTACAAAACTGTTTCATATGTTTTCTTTTGGTCTTTCAAAGCTTTTTTATTCTTTTTTTGAGACAGAGTCTCACTTTGTTGCCGTGGGTAGAGGGCCGTGGGATCATAGCTTACAGCAACCTCAAACTCTTGGGCTCAAGTGATTCTCCTGCCTCAGCCCCCTGAGTAGCTGGGACTGTAGGCAACTACCACAACACCTAGCTATTTTTTAAAAATGGGGTCTCATTCTTTTTCAGGCTGATTTCCAACTCCTGAGCTCAAGCAATCCACCCCTTGGCCTCCTAGAGTGCTAGGATCACAGGTGTGAACCACCGTGCCTGGCCTGAGTATTTTCTTACCAGTGATTATATTTCAGATTATAAAAGGTCCTTTTGATTCATTTCACATTGAATTCCTTAGGTTGCTGTTTGATTGATTAAACATATTAATCAAGGTTATTCTTAAGTCCTCTCATATTAACTCAATACATACAATAATACAATATCTCAATTCCCCATGGTTCTGTTTCTGTTGTTTCATACTTTTTTCATGCTTCTTGGCTAATTCTTATTTTTGTAAGCATGGTTATTTCTGATGAATGCTGGACCTTATACATTAAAGGTGTAGAGATAATATATTGTTGTGTGTGATGCTATTTTCTTCTGTAGAGGATTTACTTTTATTCCAGGAGGAATCCATGCAGGGATTAAATTTGCTCCAAAGGTGGGTGTTAGTCTTTGTGAGGACTGGTCAGTTTCTGGTTCATGCTTCCTCCTTTGGTTTAGCACTTAGGAATCCCAGCTTAAAGTCTGGGTTGTTACCAGGACTTTTTCTCATTAGTGGGCCCTGAACTCTGAATTTTGCCTCTCCAGCCCTGTGAAACTAAAATAAGCCGACTCAACTTAGTTTTTTTCTCTGTCTGCAGTAGAACCAGCAAATGAATTATAAAGAAGGCACGTGTCAAGCTTCCTTCTCCCCACAGTCATGACCTTTCAGATTGTTGTGCCTTGATGATCCTCTAATGTCCTCAGGCAGTGGCTATTTTAATAGTTTTGGTTTTCTGGTTATTGTAGTTCTGTGCTGAGAACGTTGGTCTGACCTAATCTAGTGCATTATATTCAGGTAGAAGTTGAAGTACTCCTTTAAGGTACTCAGATCCTACATGTTTTGATACTTTGATACTACCTTAAATAATTTCACATATCAACTTGCTGTTAAACTGGTTGCCATTTATAAGTGTGTGATCAAGCCATTGGAAACACTTTTCTGTAGCCTTAATAAAATGCCTCAATTTCATTTCATATGTTTGCATTTAAAGATCAAGTTTATAAATTTTACTTACGTTATTGAGTTTAATATTCACAACAGCCTTATAATGTCAAATATCACAATTAGGTTCTCCATGGAGACTTGTCTGCAATTTTAATTAGTGAATAAATTGAGTTTGTATTAATTTATCTCTAGTTGGTAAAATGGATGTTCTGGAAAATGGAGATGAAGAGAAGGGAGAATTTGAGAGCAATTTAACAGATCAGAATTTAGATCAAGGGTGTCCAACCTTTTTCTTTTTCTCTCTTGCCCATTGGAATGATAAGAGTTGTCTTAGGCCACACATTAAATACACAAACACCAATGATAGCTGATTAGCAAACAGAGGTCCTTGGACAGTTTTTGTTATACCAGTCACCACAAATAAGCAAAACAAACCTCTCATAAAATCAGTATGCAGTCCATGGACTGCAGGTTGGACACCCCCCCCCCACCCCCCCCCCCGATTAGGCTAAAGGACTTGATAACCAACTGATCATAGAATGAAGACTAAGTGATCTTTGCTTGGGTAAATTGAGGATAGTGATTCTCTCTTTACATAAAAGGATTATATTAGGAGGAGAATTAAACTTTGGCAGGACTAATAGCAAATAGAGAAAATTAGTACTGAATTGTGCTCCCAAGAGGGAGAGCTACTGTTTGGATTAAAAAAGGGGCGTGGGGCTTTGTGGCAGAATTGAGATTGTTATTGAACATTTTAAGGAGGAGGAGAGGAAAAGAGAAGGAGACAGGGCAATCTTAGGGGAGATCTTGAAAGTGGAAACCGCCTCCGCGCCCCTCCTCCCCCTGTTCATTCAGAGCTCACTAAGTGCTGGGCACTGCTCTGTGTTTGTACATACATCCTTGTTATCAGCCCTGTAGGATAGTTACCCTAATGGTCTCTATTTTATAGACTTCCTCTATTTGTCAGAAGTCACTGCCTGAAATAGAGCAAAGCGCTGAAGTGTGATGTTGATTATGAGATTGATAAAGACCATAAAGGTCCTAGAACTGAATCTGAGTGAGCACATTAGAATTTTCACCCGGAGATAACTGGCTGGGCAAAGCGCATTTTTCAGGAGGTGGTGTGGGCAGGCAGGGGGCCCTTGGGGGCTGCAGCAGTGCACAGTGCTTATATTGCTGCAGAACCTGCAGGAAGAGAAAAGAGGGCTGATGTTGAGAGGTCAAGCCTTGGTGACTGGGAGGATGTGAAAGGCAGAGGAGAGAAGGTCATCTAGAAGGTCATACAGTCTTCCATCCAAGACTCCTTTGAAATGCTGTTCTCAGCCACTTCTCTGGACTGCCGCTTCTCTGCCAGCCTCCTGCCTTAGAATGTTCTCAGCTCTTCCCTCCTGTGTTCGCTTCTGTTAAATGTGTATTTGCAATATGGTGCTGTGAGTCCCCCTTTTCCCCCCTCCTTCTTTCCTTGAACCTTTCTGTCCTTCCTTCCTTCTCTTTCTTCTTCTTCTTCTTTTTTTTGTTTTTTAATTTAAAGTGTTTTAAACATACAAACTTAGTATTACATGGAACTTTCTGGGTGTGGGGGCTGTGATTTCTTTAGGCCTTTATTTCTTTTATCTAATACCTTGTCTGACATGGATCACATGCTGAATCTGTGGATGAATGGAAACCACGGGGCTAGTGCCAGAAATAAGTTTAAAGGAGCAAAGGTCCCAGTGACATAGAAGGGATGCCAGTTGTTATTGATTTTATTGTCAAGTGGTGGTCTTCCTTTTTCTCTTTTGCAAAAAAAATTTCCACATGAATTTCTGTATATTTCTCCTCTGATGGCTCCATAGGTTAACTGTCCATTCTACAAGCTATGTGTATTTGAGACAATAATAACCAAGAAAAAGAAAATCAACAGAACATGCCGTGCGTATAGTATTTTTACCTATGGTAACTTCTGTTTCATTGATAATTGATTTTACCACTTCCTGTTCACATTTTTGCTTGATAAAGATTCTGTTGAGAACCCAAATATTGGACAGGAGAAGGGAGGTAAAAAGAGGAAACACTTTACCAAATGATTCATTTGCTTCATGGGGTTGAAGAGAGTCCTAGGGCATGATTGCTGGTTTCGAAAAGCGGATAACAAATAGGATTGCATAGAGCTTAGAATTTAAAAGCCCGGAACTGTGGAAATAAAGGTTTAACAAAATTCATTAATTTAGATCTAGATTGAGAATTTGTATTTTAAGGAAAAAAAGCCAATGAAAACAATCTGCTGCATCATCTGAAATCCAGCATTACATGCCTAAAAATTATGGTGCTGTGGTTATTAACCAGCAGGCAAGCCTTCCCCGGAGGTTTTCATCTCATGGTAGAGAAATCACACAGCCAGCGACGGCAGTGTTTCTATCCGTTTCTGGAAGGAGATTTGCACTCTTGGCTTTGTGTGTGGTTATTGGACTATCTTCTTTAATGCAGAAGTGTTAGCATGTCCTTGGTAATTTTTAAGCACCCAGGACCAGACTGGAATTGATTTCATTTGCAGTTTGGTGACACGCACGCTGTTGAAGACAAATAAATATTCACTATAATTTGTATTAGTTCATGACCAATCGTAAATCAAAACTGTGAAATAGTTTAAGTAGCTTTTCTCAATCCCTGGGATTCATAGCTCTCTTGCTTATCATTTGGAGAAGGTGGTGGCTGGATACCAGTGATACCCTGGGACGGGAAGCTTAAGGGAATTTAGCCTCTTCCTTCCTGCTAGCTTTAAAATGTGATGCTGTTATGAGACTAGGGAGAGTAGACTTTCCAGTTTAAATCCCTCCTTTTCCCTTAGGTAGGACTCCGAATTTTAGATTTCGTGGCTGAATAAGTAACCTGAGTGAGTGATTTGAGACTAGAGTACATAAAAATGTGTCAATAGTTCAGGATGACTGATAGCTCCCTTGTAACCCAAGCCACCTGCAATTCTTTATGGTCCTTCGGCATAAGCCTTCCTGAACAGATAATCAATTCTATTGCACAGTCACTTCTGTTCACCAGGGAGGCCCACTTTCTCTCACCAAGCAGGACTTAAAAAAAAAACAAAACAAACAAACAAACTACGTAATCCAAATGCTCAAAACTTCTGAGCTACTGAGACGCTTGTACAGCTGGCCTTCTGCACCTTGTGCCTTCTGTCTGCACCTGGCTTTTCTTTCCCATCATCAGTGAATGAACAGTGGGCCCAGTGATGCTGTTGTAACAAAGATCAGCAGAGGCGTCCCTGACACACTCAGACACACACAGAACCACACACACAATTTCAGAAGTGCCTATTTTTTAGTCAAAGGATTGGTTCTTGTCCATTCTTTGTCAGAATTTTGATCTTTAAAGAAGTAGGAGAAAATTTATTTTATTTTTCTCCTTAATATAATATTAATTTTTTTCTTCTATCCACAGTAAGAATTCCTTCTTCTTTAGCTGTGTTCTGCATCTCATTGAACTAAAAGACAGTTAGGGTTTGCATTTGAAACCTGAGTTTCTGAAGGGCATGAGGTCTTCACTGAAGCTATCCCTGTAAATTAAAGGCTTTTGATTAAAGCCAACAACTTACCGTGAAACAGTTCCTCTGTTTTCTCTCATCCATTAAAAGGCCTTTGTACTGCAGGGTTCGTGGCGTTGAGTTTTGCATTCATTTCTTCAATGATATGCACAGGGTCATATTTGCCAGCACACTATTCAGTGGTATGCAGATACAAACTGAGTTATTAATTCATTCCACAAATACATTTTAAGCTTTGACTAAGTGAAAAACACAGATGTTAGGTGGTGGTGCTGGGGATACAGTATTGGGCGAAACAGGTAAGGTCCCTGCCTTTGGAGATGTTAGTTTCATAGTCAGGCTCTAATGACTAGAAATCTGAAATTCTTTTAGCAGCAGTTGGGCCACTCCTGCGATGACTATGATTATGATCACAGAGGAAACACTAAGCCACAGAATTTAGCAAAGAGGAAAAACATCAATAGTACATGATTCTGGCTTATTCATTATAAAACATTATTTTCAGATCTGGATTTTGGCTGGAGACACGGTTGTGAGTGCCTAAACTTGTGCACTTTTGTACTGGAGAACCTTGTCAAATACAGTGAGGTGTATCCTTTCTAGTTCCTGATAGAAAACTGGGAAACCATGCAGAACTCCCATGTTTCAGAATAATCTCAAGTTGGGGGCACATTTTAGTTTTATACCCTCTGGCTCCTAAAAAGACCCTATCAAACCACTGCCCCTATCTCGATTTAAGTCACCATTTTCAGGTGCCATGAGAACCTAAATAGTAGATCTCCAAGTTTGAATCACAGACTGTGTGACCTTTTGGGTGGATCCACAGGTTGAATCTATTTTCAGAATAATGCTAAGATGTCATTTGCCCTTTTTTATTCTCTTTCTTTCACAAACATACAGTGAAGTTTTCCACTGTACATTTGGAACCTTTATACTTAGTGACCACTCTTTTTTTTGTTTTTGGAGACAGAATCTTTGTCGTCTTGGGTAGAGTGCCATGGCATCATAGCTCACAGTAACCTCAAACTTTTGGGCTCTGGTGATTGTCTTGCCTCAGCCTTCCAAGTAGATGGGACTGCAGGTGCCCAGCATCACACCCAGCTATCTTTAGAGATGGGTCTCACCCTTGGTCAGGCTGATCTCCAATGCCTGAGCTCAAACAATCCACTGGCCTTGGCCTCCCAGAGTGCTATTATTACAGGAGTGAGCCACTGTGCCTGGCTGATCCCTCTAAATAACCAATGATTGATGTTACAAAATTATTTTTCTAAATAATCAATGATTGATATTATAATATAATGTGTGGGTAGATTCATAGATAGATCAATGGATTTTAATATATCAGGAGTATGAAAAGTTCACTCGTGCAGATTCCTACAGAAACTACTGGGTGTTGAGTTTTGGTGTAGTATCAAAGAATATCTACATTTATCTGAAGAGGCTATTACATTATTCTTATATTTGCTAACTACTCATTTGTGTGAGAATGGGTTTTCTTTGTTTCAACCAAACAAGGTAAAACAGCAGGTTAAATGCAGCAGATAGGAGACTTCAAATGTATTATATTATTACAGACATTAAAATAGTTGCAACAATGTAAAACAACACCAGTCTTCCTAAATGTTTTGGGAAAATCTAATTACTGTTTATAAAAATATTTATGTTAACAATAGTGCATTATAAATGATTTTTAAAGAGAAATACATGTTAAATATTTCTTGGTTTTAATTTGTAACATGGTAAATATTGAGATATAAGCCACATAAACAAAACCTTTTTGGAGTCCTCAGTAATTTCTAAGTTTCATAAAGGCATCCTGGGTTTAACCAATTTAAGAAGCACTGGCCTGAAGTAATGTGTTATTGAATAGATCTTGCAGGAATTTAAGGCAGAGGGTGAGAATTTGCACTTATTACATCCCTGGAGTCCAGGATTTTATTCTGGGCTTCTGAAGTTTAGGTTGGGTCCCCTTAATGGCTCAGGGCTTCCTGTTCTGTGTGCAGCGACAGGGGACAAAGACAGAAAGGCAGTCATCCACACAGTCCATTTCACATTTCCAATCTTGTTTGCCCCAAAGTCGTGAAACCCTCCAGGATCATTTCTGGGTTTTAAACCATAGCTAGCATTTTGCAAGGTGTGCATGACATTTTTTCTTGTTGGAAGTGCAGCTTGCAGCTCTGCATGTTGAAAGGAAATCAGAACTGAAACATCTTCATCATCCATTTGGAAAGGAAGATTCAGCCTGCTTTGCTTACGTCCTTGCAGGGATCTACACCAAGCTGACTTCTCAGTCTGAACTTGTTCTCAAGGTCACCTGTAGATTTTTTTTTCAAAGCCTCACTGCCCTTGGTATTCTCAGAGATAATAGCACCAAACCCATCCATCATCATTTCCTCCTCCTCAATTTTCTTTTTGGCTTCCAGCAATTTTAGTCCCAAGCCCTCACAATTCCTTTCTGTGGAGGCTTATGCGGCCCCATTACAACCAATTTTCAGCTAATATTTGATGCATTCTTTTAAAATAAAGCAAACAGTACCCACCCTCTAGGCTTTGTATTTTTGAATTTAATGAAATCATGGGCCTGATAGTAGGATAAAATTGTGTGGGTTTTGTTTCATGACTTTTAAGGGAAAAGGAAGAGATCTTCAGAAATTGGAAATAGATATTTGTTCCTGATAGATTAATTTCAGAACCTAGTGTTATCATTAATAAAGGA
This sequence comes from Loris lydekkerianus, assembly GCA_963574355.1. NCBI lineage: Eukaryota > Metazoa > Chordata > Mammalia > Primates > Lorisidae > Loris > Loris lydekkerianus. Next base: position 37,142 of record CAUYPK010011583.1, on the reverse strand, counting down.
AAGAAATCAGTCATTCCTCTGTGTTTCCCGTTGTACCACTTCTTAGAAATGGGGAGGTTGGGGAGGGTGGGTGAGCAAAGAAATCAGATTTTTCTGGGGGCTGCTTCTTTCTAACCTCCTTTGGATGCCTTATCTCTGGCCCCTTCTGTAAGCTGATCCAGCTCATGTCGGCATGACACACGAACCATGCAAAGCTTCTTTTTAAAGAGATTTTAATTCCTGCTTGACAGGCTAGGCTGAAGCCCATGAGTGACAATGGCTTTTATTATTATTTTTTTAAACAAGAGTAAATGCCACAGTGCACCTGGTATTTCATTGAACATTAAACATACATGTATGCATGCGTGCGTGTGTGTATGGACAGGAAAAAGAAAAAACAGTTAAAAAAGCTAAGCTTTATGTAATAAAACATGGGTTAGTTTGCCTGGAGTTGTGCTTTAAGGAAAGAGATCCACCATTTTTGGCCTGCCTGAAGACTGTTTGTGTCTTTAATCTGTTTTAAATCTTTTAAGAGTTTTATCATTTTCCCTCTTCCCGTAAAATTAACTCATTGCTTTATTTTTTACTCTAGTCTGAAATTTCATCCTTAATTAGCTCCTGTGTGGCAACATTTCAAATGATTGCATCTTATATATTTTGTCTCATACTCAAGCTCTTTGGGTGGGGGCCGGTGGGGGGTGGGGGGCGGGGACAGGGCACACAAGCTAGAAACTGGAATCATCCTTACGGATTGTGTGAGGCCAATTCAGAAAAACAGCAAAGTTGTTTAAATGTTCTCTCCCTCTCTCTCCCGCTCTTTTTTTGGAGACAGAGTCTTTGTCACCTCGGATAGAGTGCTGTGGTGTCACAGCTCAAAACAACCTCAAACTCTTGGGCTTAAGAGATTCTCTTGCCTCAGCCTCCTGAGTAGCTGGGAGTACAGGCACCCACCACAGTGCCTGGCTATTTTTAGAGATGAGGTCTTGCTCTGGCTCAGGCTAGTCTTGAACCCGAGAGCTCAGAATTTGCCCCTGCTTCATCCTCCTAGAGTACTAGGATTACAGGTGTGAGCCACCCTACCTGGCTTTCTTGCAGATATGAAATGAGCTCTGTTATTTGGACTGCTTATAAACCAATTTATTTCTGACACTTCTAGAGGCTGAACGTCTGAGGTCAGGGTGCTAGTATAGCCGGTAGGCTGCGCACTTGTTAGGTCCTTACATGGCAGAAAGCGAATGAGTGAGCTTGGGGGTCTTTTTTGTTAGGGCATTAATCCCATCCAAGAGGTTTCCCCCTCCCCCATATGACCTACTCTCTTCCCAGAGGCCCCAACTCTTAAAAAAAAAAAAGACAGAATTTCACCCTGTCATCCTGGCTAGAGTAAAAAATAATGGCATCATCAGTTCACTGCAACCTTAAATTCTTGGGCTCAAGGATCCTCCTGCCTCCACCACCTGAGTTGCTGGGAGTATAGTCAAGCACCACCACACCCAGTCGTTTTTCTTTGGGCTGGGTAGAGAAGGGGTCTAGCTCTTGCTCAGGCTGCTCTTGAGCTCCTGACTTCAAGCCATCTTCCTGCCTCAGCCTCCCATGGTGTTGGGATGATAGGTGTGAGCCATCACCCTCAGCCAGGCCCTAACTTGACTCTTAAAATACCACATGGAGGTTAGAATTTCAACATCTGAATTGTAGGGAGCACAAAAACACTCCATCCATAACAATCCCATGGCAGAGTCCACACAGCTTTCCTGTCCCACGGACAGTGTGCTTTACGAGTGACCTGAAGGCCTGACAGTGGCACTAGTGACTCTGATCATGGGGATGGTGGTGGTGTGAGGAGGGTGGAGGTGATAGGGGAGTTTCATTTATCACAGGCGGTGCTAGGCTTCCTGTTGCACACTTTTTCCTCTTTCGATTTGCAGGTTGGCTCTGGCAACTAGGTATCATCCTCATCATTTTACAGATGAGGGACGGAGGCTTAGAGAAGGCACATGAACTGCCAAGGCCACCCAGCGTGAAATGGTGGATCAGGAGGACCAGTTACGTTGCCTGATGACAAAGCACAATCCCACAGGTCCCGCTTTGGGGCTGCTTACCTGCGTCAGGGTAGGCAGGACAGGGCTTTAATTTCTCCTTTAGGAAGATCTAAGACCCCAAAGGCTTGAAGGACCTGCCCAGTGCCACGCTTAATGTCAGCTTGGTGCCAGAGTGGATACTGTGTTGCAGAAAGTTGGTTGTTCAATCAGCTTTAAAACAGAAACTCTCTATTTACCTCAAGGGAAAAAGAGCCACTTGTAACTATACAGCACACCCCATTGACAGAATACTTTCACAAGCACCCGTCTCCCCCACACATGTGTGAGGTATGTGGTCTGATCATCCTAATTTTGCATTTCTTCATTTCTGGCCTATTCTGTTAATTGATGCTAATTATGAAGACTTGGAGAAATTACAGAATACCAAAGTAAGGGAGAATTTCTGGTTATGCGAACTGTTTTTATAGCTAAGCATTTGAGTAAGTGTTTTCATTAATGTTCTCAAGGAAGAGATTGTTTTGTTCTAGATGCTTAAAACACGTTCCTGTATTCATGCTCATGCATTTGTCTCATAGGAGCCTATGGCATTGCATATATCTCTCAGTGGACACATTTGAAAATTTTGTGTTATTACATTATATTGGAAACTTTCTCAAAGGTAGCATAGCATAATGATCTGGAAAGTCAGGGACTCAAGGTTGGATTGTGCTTTGCTACTAATGAGTTCTGTGACCTTGAGTGAGAATTGTGATTTTTCTGGGTCCCTCTATTCCCGAAGTCACTGTCATGGGGAAGGGAAGAACGTTCAGTCAGGATATACTAGAATTTCTTTCATTTGTTTTGGAAAAGTCACATCTGGTTCATGAAGTTTTATTACCCAGTAATATACTTACATACATCAAAGTTCCTTTTGTAGTAAATTGATGAACAATGGTGAGTCCTACACATATTGGAAGTTGACAAGCTGTTGGGGACAACTTTAAACTCTGTTATCTGTTCTGGCCAGGGAATGAGCTGCCATGTTGATATATTTAGTCTTTTGTCCTGGATTATGTTTTTATCCTAAGTAGATTACTGAATCTCAAAAAAATTGGTATAAGCTGCTTGCCTGCCTGCCTTCCTTCTGTGTTTCCTTCCTTTCTTCCTTAATAATTTAGTCAAAAATTTATTAGGCAGGTCTGGGCAAGGAGGCCCTGCAGGGCAAATGAGCAAATATATTGGAACTAATTGGAGCCAGACTTCTTACTGTCAGGGACCAGAGTTGCAGACAATAAAGGGGAGAGCTGGAAGGAACCCTGTGCTGTGGATTAGAATTTGAGATACCAGTGCGAAAGCATGGATTTTGATGTGTAGAAATTTTATGTGTGTATAAATTACAATATAGAAATAATATAAATGTTAATCCCAGCTACTTGAGAAGCTGAGGCATAAAGATCTGTTGAGCCTGGGGAGTATGAGACCAGCCTGGGAGATATGTAGGTTACTTTGAAAGTTTTGAGACAGACGGTGTTACAGTCCATTATTTCACTTTCAAAGAAGTACAGGCAGCAGCAGCAGCAGCAGCAGCAGCATCCTTCCTAATTCAGTCATGCAAGTTTCAACACTTGGCTTATCTGTGCTGCTGGGAGGGCTGCATTTATTTCCGTGGGCGTGGATTTTACATTTCATTTTTGTGTATCTCAAAACTTTTGCAATGACCCACATATGTAGAGATCCCTATTAAAAAATAAACTATATAAGTGTTAAAGTGTATACATGTCTATGAAAAAATTTGTTCACACACACACTCAGTTTTCTTTTTTTTCCCCAGCTTTGGTCATTGAAAGGGCCAGGAAACAGAGGACAGCCCAGTCAATAGGAGCACATCTGCCTCCTGGGTGTTAGTATCCAAATTCTAGTCTTTGCTTAAAGGAACTATGGGTCTTTGAATAAAAATGTCTGGTTCTAGGGCTGGGGCAGGAATTGTATAAGATGAGCCCTGAATGTCTTATTGTGCCAGAAGACACAGGAATTCTCAAAGAGCGTGTGGGAGAAGCCAGAGGACACAGCAGTCAGCTTGAAGGGATGTCTAAAGTCCTTTGTGAAAGCTAGGAATTCAAATTCTGGTGCAATTTTGAGCACCAGCATAATAACGATAGTTACAGATGATCTCCCATTAACAAACGAGAATCATTCACTAAAACCAGTGAGTAAAAGTTGGGTGAGCATCAGGATATTTATACAACCTGAACTATCTGTGTACAGATCCCTACTCAGTAACATAATAGTTTTAGTGGAGAACCTGGGAAGATACAGCCTTACCCAGGGATCAAATGTGCCATCACCAGTGATGGGACACACTGATGTCCTGCATCACAGGAAAATGTAATGTCTGAATCTTCTAGAGGAAATGTCACTAAATCCATTTCTGGGACATTTCACAAAATAATTAACCTGCAGTATACCATGAAGTCTAGGTCATGAAGGTCAAGGATACTGTTCTAGATCAAAGCAGACTGAGGAGACATGACAACTAAGTATGAAGTGTGATCCTGGAATGGATCCTTTGGCTAGAAAGAACATTCTCAGGGGAGGTGGCTCAGCTTGAATGGGGTCTCCGGGAGAAGGGTAGGTGGGGGTCCTTGGAATACTACATACAACATTTCTGCATATTTGAAATTCTTTTGAAATAAAAAGTAAAAAATTTTTAGTGCAGGGAAGCTTAGCATTTAGTCTTTATTGTATGAAGTTAAAAGGAATAGCTTCTGAATTCTATTTTATTTTGGTTTTTAATCCATGTAAAAATCTGACAAGCAATAATCATTAAGTTAGACTTTTAGTTCGGGATTTTTGTGAAATTGTTTGATGGGGAAGAATCTTGTTCCATGAAACTGGGACATGAGATGTAGTTTGTGGGCTTACACAAATTCACTCAAGTTTGACTGACAAAACACTTAGAACCTTGGAGTGTCTTAGGGCCCTCATTGAGGTACTTATTTCTTTATTTTTGAGGTAGAGTCTCACTTTGTCGCCTCTGGTAGAATACCTTGGCATCACAGCTCATAGCAACCTCAAACTCTGCGGCTCAAGTGATTCTCTTGTCTCAGTGTCCTGAGTAGCTGGGACTACAGGTGCCTGCCATAACTCCTGGCTTTTCAGAGATGGGGGTCTTCACTCTTGCTGAGGCTGGTCTCAAACCCATGAGCTCAAGCAGTTCACCGCACCTGGCTCTCTCATCGTGGTATTTAGGAAGCATTTTAAATTAATGGGATTATGAGTCAGCATCAAACTACATGGGCTCAAATCATGCCTCTACCACCTACCGATGGGTGATGGAGCAGGTGAACAAATCTCTCTGTTTCTCATCTCATCTATGAAATGTTGATAACAGTAGTGCCTGCATCATGGGTTTATTCTGAAGACCAATGATTAATACCAGTAAAGTGCTGAGAAGAGCACCGGGCATAGAGTAAATGCTATGTTCCAGTTACCATTGTCATCATATTATTTTTGCTGCTGCTACTATTAACTACCACTGCTACTATTGCAATATATATGTTATACAGTGTAAAGGCTAAAGCCATTGATTAAGAGAAATTGCATTTGGTAGTTTGTTGGACGTTTAATCTCCCCTCACGCAGATGATGGAAAGACAGTAATGCCATGGATTCTGGATACCAGCACGGGGTACTGATTCTTTAGGACGTGCTCTCACTCTCAAAGCCAGTCCCCACCCACAAGCACACCTTAGAGTTTCTTTACTGCTTTATTATGGGCAAAGGCACACAGTTTAAAGGTTCAGGAAGAACAGAGGAAATGAAGACACGATCAAAGCAAAATACAAAGAAAACAAGGCTGGAGAAGCAGAGAATAGAGATCTAAGGAAAAATGTTTACTTTGGCAGAAATATCTAGAAAATGTAGCGACTGTGGGCCTTGTTTCAAGTTCCCATATTGAGTCTCAACATGTTTACGTATTTGCAAGTGTAAGTAAATGTATGCAGCAAACTGAGTTAGCAAACACGGAATGTCCCCGGGGGAGGGAGACGTACTGCTGATCATGCTGGCCGACGTGCACCCAGCATCTGCCACTTGGTCCAGGCTCTCTAGCCTGTTCCCTGCCCCCAAAGAGCTTCCAGTTGAGCTCATAATATATTACACTTAGCACCAAGCATTCCACACTTTTATTTCTCTATGCTCTGTTTCTTTCCTAAAAGAATTTGAAGGAGCAAATTGAAATGTCTGTTATCCTTAAATACTAAATTTTCCAGAAGACATCTGTATTAACAAAATGTGAAATGAAAGAAGAGACCAGTTGGCAGCATGGTCCAGATTTCAGCCATAGCCTAGAAGAATGGTAATGAATGACTAATCAGAGAGAAGGAAATAAACATTGGCAGTGGAAGAGGGGAAGGGTTTTGTAGAGTATGTATTTTCTTTTTTCAGTGATACAGAATATTAGAACTGTAAGTGCATTAGTGGTCTTCTACTTGAGCAAACTCAGGCATGGGAGAGTTTCAGATATGCCCCCACCACACAGCTCATTAGTTGGCCCTCTGCCTAACCCCCCCCCCATTGCCTTCCCTTGATTCTATTTTTTTTCCACTATATCATCCTGACTCTAGTATTTTTTATTTCAGTGGCTTTAGAGCAGTGGTTCTCAACCTTCCTAATGCTGTGACCCTTTAATACAGTTTCTCATGTTGTGGTGACCCCAACCATAAAATTATTTTAGTTGCTACTGCAACAAAAGGGTTGCAGCATTAGGAAGGTTGAGAACCACTGCTTTAGAGGGTACAACTGGTTTTTTGTTGCATGGATGAATTGTATACTGGTGAAGTCAGGGATTTTAGTGTACCGTCACCCAAATAGTGTACATTGCACCTGAAAGGTAGTTTTTCACTCCTCAAACCTTCTTACCTGCTGCCATTGTGATCTCCAAAGCCTATTCCACCACTCTGTATGACTGTGTATACCTCTTGTTTAGTTCCTACTTTCAAGCGAGTGTAGGTAGTATTCGTTTTTCTGTTTCTGAGATACTTCACTTAGGAGCATGGTTTTCAGTTCCACCCATTACTGCAAAAGACATTATTTCATTCTTTGTTATGGCTGAACAGTATTCCATATTTTACATATATATATGTATATAAAAAACCACATTTTCTTTATCCATTCATCAGTTGATGGGTGCTTAGTTAGGTTGATTCTACAAGTTTGCAATTGTGAGTTGTGCTTCAATAAACATTTGAGTGCAGGTGTCTTTTTGAGATAATGACTTCTTTTCTTTTGGGTAGATACCCAGTGGTGGAATTGCTGGATTGAATGACAGGTCTACTTTTAGCTCTTTGAGGAACTCCATACTTTTTTCCATAGAGATTGTACGTGATTATAGAATTTTGAAATCTTGGACCACATTTACATATTTTGGGAAACACTGCAATCAAATTGGAATAAACCACCTAAGATTCCTCATACCATTTCAGCTTTGAAATTCTTTCCTAGAGTAGGGTATACAGACCTAGGTCAGGATAGTACATGTAGTGATTAAGAGCTCAGAACCTGGAGCGAGAATCCTTGGGTATAAATACTGGCTCTGCCATTTGCTACATGTGCTCCATTTTCATTATTTGTAAAACGGCGTGGGGATAAGAAACAAATGTGGTTATATGTGAAAAGCATCTGCTATATAGAAAGCTTTCAAAAATGTTAGGCTAGTATGCATTTGTTTAATGAGTAGAAATCAGAAACTTTAGCACTTCTTGGAGAGTAGGTATACTATGTGATTTAGTAGTAACTATGCATGATTTTCCTAAACACAAAATTCTAATACATCCTTGACTTTTGTCCATAGGTAAAATCATCTGCTGGAGTTATTCCATTGTACTTATCCTTGGAGATCTAGGACTTGATTTATAAGTTTCTGACAAAATCTTCATCCTCAGACTTGATGTCAACTTTTACCAGCTAAAGGTAAAAAGCTAATTTTATTCACTAAACATGAATGACTAGTTATTGAAGCATGGAAAATAAAAATTATTAATGTATCTTGAACCCATCAAATAGAATTCTAGTTTCTTAATATTGAAAAAAATAATAATGAAATACCAATAGAGAGAGAGAAAAACAAGACGTAGTGAATTAGGAGATGTTAATATCATAAAAACCTTCATAGTAAGCATCTCCATATCCATTTTTGATGTCAGTATCAGTTGTCAAAATATCATAAAATATGGGAAAAACAAATGAAGAAGCAGCCTACTGCAGGATTGAAGCAATTGGTGGATGTAATAGGACAGCCTTGTAAAAGAGACAAACATTTCTGTAAAAGCGGCAGGAGCAAGCCTGGAGGACTCAGGAGACTTGACAGGAAAGAATTTCTCCTGAGATGCTCCTGTTCATGTTGTGCTTAAGTAAATTCTTTTATAGTGTCAAACATGGAAATTGTTGTTGTTGTTTTTGTTAGATGGGTGTAGGAAACTTCCAATAACTGACTTTTTTGCTGTCTCTTCTATAATTCACAGAGTTTATTATTAACTTCCTTTATTTACTGCAAACTTCCTACCCTAAAAAGTTGCTGCTTACCTCCAGTCAGAAAAGAAGCTGACCACACCTCAGTTCCACTCAGTTCCCTTCTTCCTGTACTGTGGAACCAGCTCTTCCTTCCTGCTCTGGAACTTACCTCTTCCTTTCTGCTCTGAAATCCATTTCCTCATTCCTGATGTAGAATTTACCTTCTCCTTCCTGCCCTGGAAGCCATCTCCTCCTTTCTGCTCTGAACTTGGCTCTTCTTTTCTGCTTTGACCTACTTCTTCCTTCCTGCTCTGGCACTTACCTCTTCCTTTCTGCTCTTGAACCCATTTCCTCCTTCCTGGTCTGGAACTTGCCTCTTCCTTCCATCACTTCCTCCTTCCCGTGCAGGAACCCACTTTCTACTTCCTGCTCTGGGATTTGCCTCTTCTTTCCTACTCTGGAACCCACTTCAATTTCTCATGTTTCTTCACTATTTATTCTTACCACTTTCTCCTTTCTTACCATATAATTTGCTGTTTTCACTTACTTGTATTTCTTTTTCCTTTTTTTTTTTTTTTTTAAGAACTCATGTGCTTTATAATCCACTATTTTAATGTGTAGAATTTTAATGTGTAGAATTTAGTAGTTTTTAGTATAGCCACAAAATTTCACAGCTATTGTTACCATGTTCTTATTCTAGAATATTTTCATCACCCTAAAGAGAAACCTCATACCGATTAGTAGTCATCCCTCGTTTTCCTCTTCTGCCCAGTCTCAGGAAACTACTAATCTACTTTCCGTATCTAAGAATTTGCCTATTTTGGACCTTTCACGTAAATGGAATTATGCAATTGTGACATATTGGCATAAAGTTTTGAAGTTTTGTCCATGTTCACACGTGCTGTGGCATGTATTGCTCCTCCATTCTTTTTTACGACTGAACAATATTCCATTTGGAATATACTACATTTTTCCTTTATTCATTCATCAATACATTTGAATTGTTTCTACATTTTGGCTATCTTGAATAATGCTGCTAGTGAGCATTTGTGTACAAATTCTTGTGTACACGTCTTCAGTTCTTTTGGTTATACAGGGTGGACACGAAGTTGAGACGCAATTTAAAATAGTTTAACACAGCGAATTGCATGTGGACTTCATGTCCACCCTGTCTATTTAGGAGTGAATTTTCTGGGTCACAAGGTAATGCTACACTTAAAATTTGGAGGAATGCCAAACAGTTTTCCAAAGTATGGAAAGCAAGGTATGAAGCAAGGTATGAAGGGTCCAATTTCTCTCTGTTCTTCCTAACGTTTGTTATTGTCAGTCTTATTTGTTATAGCCATCCCAGGATGTGATGTGGTTACTTAGTCCCTAGTCTCTTTTAGACATGCTTTCTCTGGGGAACTCTCTGAACACCCTGAGATCTTATCCTTTCAGATTGTGTTAAAGGTCCCTCCTCCACATAGCCTAAGCACCTTGTGCTTATCTTTGCAACATCCCTCATTGCACTGAATTGTAATTGTTAACTTTATCTCCTTCATTAGAGTTGTAAAGGTGTTAGAGAGGGTCCTAAAATATTTCTTTGTATTTCCGAGGTTAACACAATGCCTGACATCGTGTAATGTCATCTTTTTGCGTGTGTTTGGGGAAGGAGGGGAAAATAGGGGCCTTGTAAATCAGACCTAATAGCATTATTACCTGATCCCCTGAATATAAGAATAGAAATATTTATTAGTATTATTTGTTAGCGGATACATAGTTAGGGAGAGAAGACTAGGATTTGTAAGTCTATGAGCTTGACTTTATAAAAAGTTTATTTTTCTTAACTGTTATAATAATACTGTATGGTTCTCTAAGAAAGAACTTGGAAGGCCAACGATATCACCCTAAGAGGAAAATGGCTAGGTGATTAAAAAAAATATATATATATATAAGTCATTGAGCTGTTTCACTTTCACCCTTTTAAAGGCATGACTGATTGAGAACTGTCTGTTCCTCTTAAATGATAGTACTGGTTACATATATCACATTTTAAAAATTTCAAATGTAGATAGAAAGCAAGACATGGGAGTCTGTGGATCTTGAAGAATAATGCTCAGTTTTGGTGGTGTTTGGTTATGAGTATCAGAAATCTGAAATTCATCAGCATAAGGGTTGAAAAGATAGGGATCAGTGCTGGGGAATTAAAACTGGAAATAGAATTAGGCAAAACTAAAGACTTCAAGCAGAAGTTTGAATTATAAAGTATATCCAGCTTGGACGTTAACTCACACAAAATTATAATGCCCTGTGCCTGAGTGCAGATTAAAAGGCACATTTAATCAGTTCTTTTGAGCATTCTTCCCTCCAATTGGGAAGAATATTGGGTTTTGATCATCAATATTTAGATAATTTTGTTTCTTCTTCTTTTTTTTTTTTCTGACTCCATAAAGATTTGTTTCAGCATTTTAGAATTTTCTTAATGGAAATAAGGTTATTCTTGGACTAGATAGCCATTCCCTTATTTGACAGTGTTCTCAGTGTATTCTTGGAAACTCGATCCAGCTTCTTTGCAACAATTTTTATATGCTTCTGGAACGAAGAGGAAATGGGGGAGGTAAAGAAGGAGAGAAACAAATGTAAGTTGGCCTGAGATCAGTGAGATAGTATCATGTGAGGCCAGAATGAACTTGGCAGATGCTCTTCTCCTGTTTCCCACTTGAGCATGCACATATTGTTACTTGGAATACCACTTGCATTTCTTTCATTTTTCTACGATTTTTCTTCAGCTTCAGTAACAAACTTTTGACTTTAAATAGGAGCCAGGAATGAATATTGAGAAATTTTTTAAAAATGTGTAAATGTACTTAGAATAGGTATTTTGTCCTTAAGGTTTGGTTGGTAGAGAATACAATAGATGCCTTTTAAGCACAGGAATGAAAGCCTGGAGGGGCAGAGACAGTGGAAGGAAGGTCCTTTTTAGAGACCTGAGTTTGAATCCTCATTTGGCCATTTAATAGTTGCATAGTTTCAGCAAATTCATCTTTAAGAGTCTAGCTTTCCTTAATATGTAAAATGGGTAGATTGATTTTTACATTATACTGTTGATAGCAAGTGAATTTATTGGCAGAAGGCATTCAGTAAATGGTAGCTGTTTCAACATGGTCATATTTACTGAAAAAAATGCAGTTCAATCATTCTTAGGATAAAAAGTACATTTTCTTATCAGATATTCTTTTAATGTTGAGCAGGCATTTCATTCCTGTGATGTGCAGTTTACATATGATTGATAACTGTGTTTCCTTTGTTCCTTTATGTCAACATGGTAGAAGAAAGCAGCAATAACAGAATAAAACAGACCTTGATTGTGGGGAATGGGAGCACATACATTTGTATAGGTGGGGTAGTGAACTGCCATGTACTTCATTAATATGTGCTTATAAAAGTTTACAAAAATCGAGTAAGAATAGAAAACAATACAGTATCATTTTATTTCTTGTGATATTTAGGTTATTGTAAACAACTGAGAATTGACCTTTTAAAAAATACACATATCCAAAGGAAAAAGACGCTATATAACTTTCAAAAAAAGTCCACCCCCATTATTAAAAAAGGAAACTTTTAAGTTTTTTAAAAGGAAGCCTTTTAATTTTGAGTAATTTTAGGTCACAAGGAGATTCAAATATCATGTGGAGCTTCCACGTACCCTTCACGAAGCAGTGATGCTATCTTTAACAATCACAGTACAATTACCCAAACTAGGAAATTGGCATTGGTCATTTATACTTCTAGTTTAAGCCATTCTAGTGCTCTTAGATGCAGGAAATTCTTTTTCTTCTTCTTCTTTTTTTTTTTTTTTTTTTTTCCAGGTAAGTATACTTTTTGAAAGTTAGTATGCTTAGTTAAAAGACATTTTGAAATCAGAAATGCTTAGGCTTAAATATTGGCTCTGCCATACTCCTGTGTAACCCTGAGGACTTTTCTTAGCAGCTGTGATGGTCTCTTTTTTGATTTGTAAAAGTGGATATGGAATTGGTGCCGAAGTGGCTCACACCTGTAATCCTAACGCTCTGGAAGGCTGGGTAAGAGGATTGTTTGAGGTCAGAAGTTTGAGACTAGCCTGAGAAAAGTGAGATCCTGCCTTTACTAAATATAGAAAAATTAGCCAGGTGTGGTGGCTATTCAAATAGTCCCGGCTATTTGAGAGGCTGTGGCTGAAAGATTGCTTGAGCCCAGGAGTTTGAGGTTGGGATGTGAGTTAGGCTGGCTGAGGCCATGGTACCTCTAGCCTGGCAACAGAGTGAGACTGTCTTTAAAAAAAAAAAAAAAATGTGGGCATAATTTACCTTTAGAGGTGTTGTATAGATTAGCAATTGCATATTGTCAAGAACTTGTAGTAAATGGTGGCTTTTAGTAGTTGCTGATTTTCTTGCTATGTTTTCATCAGAGTTGAAAATACCTGGTTATTATCTTCAATGTGGTCTGTGTACATTGTGAGCAGCTATCATTTAAGGACCAGAAACTGATAAATATACTGAAACAACTCCACAATTCCTCCGTGCCTTCCCTCTCTTATTATGGTCTGCTCACTTCTCTCTCTCCCTCCACCTTCCCTGCACCCTTGATTCACCGGATAGCACCAGAAGCCACTCTTCTCCATATATTGGTTATATTTCTTTTGTCGGTGCCTTTTGGTATATGGATTCTATGGAATGTAGGTCTTTTTGGTTTTAGTTTAGTTTTAAATAACACCTCTTCTAACTTAATTTCCTTTTACAAGTAGTGATCATAGCCATAGGTAGATGCCTATTTCAAACCAAGCTATACAGTTGGCTCTTGGTAACCCTGCACAAAAGTTGCCCTCCAGGGAATGTTTTGAAGGCTGTGGTGGGGCTTTAGACAAATGCCACTGTCTCTCCCTATCTCCTGGCTCTGTGGCTGCACGGAGAGGGTAATAGTGCTCACTGTCTGAAACCAGCCACACCTTCTCGTATCTCAAGTTGGATGTACCTGTAAAGATAAAAATTATACTTCATTTAATCCAGAAGTGTGTATTTCTATTAAAAATGTCCAGCCCTATATATTTTATTAATATTTTATTTCAGAGATGAGATCTTGCTCTGTCACTTAGGCTGGAGTGCAGTGGCATGATCATAGCTCACTGGCAGCCTCAAACTTCCGGCCTCAAGTGATCCTCCTCCCTCAGCCTCCTGAGTAGCAGGGACTGTAGGTGTGCACCATCTTTTTATTTTCTTTTTTTTTTTTTAATAGAGATGAGGTCTCACTATGTTGCCTAGAAACTCCTGGGTTCAAGCAATCTCCCACTTTAGCCTCCTGAGTACTTAGTACTATTTAAATATTTAAAGTTGACTATTTTCTCCTGACTCTAAAAAGAAAAAAAAAAAAAAGGAAAACAAAGATAGGCTGGGGGAAGTGGCACCCACTGTAGTCCCAGGTACTTTGGAGGCTGAGGCAGGAGAATTGCTTGAGCCCATGAGTTTGAGGCTGTAGTGAGCTGTTACGGTGCCATGACACTCCAGCCTGCCAGTAGAGTAAGATCCTGTCTCAAAAAGCATTACTGTTTTCTGTATTGGCCTAATAAATATGTTTTCTGGCAAGACCTTCTGGTATGAGGAGGACCTAAAGCTGCCCTTAAAAAATAATATTCAACTAATTTGGAATAGAAATGTTGTTTTCTTTTAATTTTTATTTATTGCACTGAAAATTGGAAACAGCCATTGGCTTCTCTAGTCTCTCAGAGTCTGCTCCTTCTCTGATTTAGCTTCCTGTTCTTTTGAAGTCTGTGTGACCTACTGTGGTGTGTTTTAAGTTTTTCCCATTTTATTATTTTGGTCCTGAGCACTTTTGCCCTTTTTACATTTTCCAACTTTTCCATTTCCAAGAGAAGGATCATATTTTTATATATTTACATCTTATTAAGGAATGCTTAGAAATGTTCCTTTATGTTTTAAAATATCCCGTATGCTTTAGCAAGTGGCATATCATTTCCTGCTTTAGTTCTGGCCTTGGTCCGACCAGCCAGCGCTGAGGTAGGGGTGAAAAGTTCACCCTCCGGAAGTGCTGTTGAGTTCAGGATCACGTGGCAAGGAGCAGCCCCAGACTCCTGGTAATTCCCTGTGGACGTGAGTCTTCTGGAGAGGGCAGTCCAAGAGAGAGCTTTTTCTCAATTCTGCTGTCTGTGCCGGAGCTGTTGTTTACGATGCTTCCTTTTATAGCTTTATGGTCCTGTTATTATTATTCCGGGAACTCACTATAATGGCCCTTATTGTTGTCCACATCACAATTTTAAAATGAAAAGTCATAACCCATCGGTAGATGATGCAATCGATTGAGTAGATAGAAATCAGTGTTAAAAAATAGAAAAGGAAATAGAAAACATAAAAAGTACATTGTGTGCATTATGTGTTGTGCTGTAAGTGTTGTGTTTGAAGGCCCGTGTATACGTGTGAGTGCGTACATTTTCACAGGTTCCTACTTGTTTGTGTCTGTGTGCACTGGCGTGCAGGCATTCTCCTCCATCCTACTCATAGGAGAACCCAGTCATTCCAAGTGGATGTGTTCTTATAAAATATCCATAGTTTCAAACTTGGAGTTTATTGCAACTGCATTTTAACTTAGGTCAATGTGAGTGATAGATCCCACTTTGTTTCTCTGCATCTTCTTCACTCAGTATTATGTTTTAAGGTCCCTGAATATTGCTGTGTGTACATCTTGCCCATTCCATTTAACTGCTCATCGTGTATTCTAGAGTGCCTAGAATACATTCTACTTCTGTTCTCTCTCAGGGATGGACACTCAGATTGTTTCTGTCTTGCCTCACCAGGAATGCTATTGTAAAAAGCCTCAGATATACCTTTACTGGGAAACACCAAGAGAATTTACTTGGCTTAAAGACCACTAGTAGAATTGCTGGGCCGTACACATGTACGTAGCTCAGGGACAGTGTGTAGAGTAATTTCATAAAGTACTCTCAGATTACCTTTAGAATGATTCACCATTAGGAGCTCCCCCCAGGAGTATGCATTTTTAGTATACCCACATTCCTGCCAATAGTTAGCACCATTAAGCTTTCTAATGTAAATGATAAAATGTAAAGTGGTATGTTTCTGTTGTGTTTTGTTTTATCTTATTAATGGTATGTCTGATTATCTTCTCATATGCTTGTTTTTTAGATTTTCCTCTTCTGAAAATTCCCCTTCAAATTCATTGCACATTTTTCCACGGGAAGTTTCTGCATTTTTCCTATTGTTTGATAGGCATCCTTTGTCTATTCCAGATAGTCCCTGGCTGGTTGCAGGCATTACACATATTCTAGCTTGTCATTTATCTATTAACTTTGTCCATTATATTTTTCACTGAACAGAAATATTTAATTCTGATGTAATTTGGTACACCAATATTTTACTGCGGGAGCTCTATGAAATAAATTATTTCATATTTCTCTGTTATAAAAATTCTATTATCCCCCTGCCTGGACTTTCATAAGAGCTGCACCACCCAGACCTCCATAAGAACTGCGCCGTGACTGTAATCAGAGCCTGCCCGGACCTTGGTAAGAGCTGCTATGCGACCCCTGACCCATGCCCACTGGGCCTCTGCACGCCCTGACCAGGAACTGCGGGAGCCGTGCAACCCTGTGTCCTCCCTCCTGTACCCTCCCTGCCTCCACACCAGCCCGTTCATCTGACCAGGGACTCTGGTAGCCATGTGCCCTCCAGAGCCCTCCCTGCCTCTGCAAAGAGCCTTTCTCCTGGCCAGAGACTGCTGGAGCCTTGGGGTCTCTGTGCCAAAGTCACTGGGTGCCAGGCACTCCCAGAACCGTGTACACCACCCCCCACCCTGTTGCTGGATTCGGGTGTGTCACACTCCGGAGCTGCTTCCACAGCCAGAACTCCCAGCCTAGGGCAGCCCCAGAGAAGCTACACAGAGTCACTCCCTACAAAAATCCAGCAGCAATAGAGCGATCCTGCTGTGGTGTAATCTTGGAGAGACACCTCCCCAACTCTGAGGACAGCCAGAGGCAACGGTGAAAATCAATCATGAGGCAAAATCAACAGAAAAACTCTGGTAATATGAATAATCAGAGTAGATCAACTCCCCCAAGGATCAGTGGGGCAGACACAGTACAAGATCCCATGTACAAACAAATAGCTGAGATGTCAGAAATCGGATTCAGAATCTGGATAGCAAATAAGATCGAATTAGAATTCCAAGCAGTAACCCAAAAGACATCTCAAGAATTCAACGAATTCAAAGACCAAATGACAAAAGATTTTGACACATTGAGACAAGAAGTTGCAGCCCTCAAAGATCTGAGAAACACAGTTGAATCCCTGAATAACAGAATGGAACAAGCAGAAGAAAGGATTTCTGACATTGAAGACAAAGCTTTTGAACGCTCCCAAACTCTCAAAGAGGAAGAGAAATAGAGGGCAAAAACAGATCACTCTCTCAGAGAGCTATGGGATAATTCAAAGAAAACCAATATTAGTCTTATAGGGATCCCTGAGAGTGATGAAGTGGCTTCACAAGGCACAGAGTCTCTTCTCCATGAGATTATGAAGGAGAACTTTCCACACATGCCAAGAGATTCTGAAATTCCCATAGTAGACAGTTTCAGAACTCCAGCATGACACAACCCAAATAAGACATCCCCAGACATATCATAATTAATTTCACTAAAGTTAATATAAAGGAGAAAATTCTGAAAGCAGCCAGATGAAAGAAAACCATCACTTACAAGGGGAAGAATATTAGAATAACTGCAGATCTTGCTGCTAAAACCTTTCAAGCTAAAAGAGGATGGTCATAGACCTGTAATCTCCTAAAATAAAATAAATTTCAACCCAGGATCCAGTACCAAACTAAACTGAGTTTCATTTATGACAGAGAAATTAAATACTTTAACGACATTCACATGTTGCAGAAATTTGCCATAACTAAACCAGCTCTCCAGGATATTGTCAGACCAATCCTTCATAAAGACCAATGTAATCCTCCACCACAAAAGTAAACCCACCCAGAAAATTTTGATCAAATTCCATCTTCCACAGTCACAAAAGGATTAAAAATGTCCACCGGACTCTCAAAAGGCTTATCAATATTCTCAATTAATGTGAGTGGTTTAAATTGTCCTCTAAAGAGGCACAGGTTGGCTGACTAGATACAAAAACTCAAGCCAGATATCTGCTGCATACAAGAATCTCATCTTACGTTAAAAGACAAATATAGATTCAAGGTGAAGGGATGGTCATCTATATTCCAGGCAAATGGAAAGCAGAAAAAAACAGGCATTGCAAACCTATTTGCAGACGCAATAGGCTTTAAACCAACCAAAATAAGGAAGGATGAGAATGGACACTTCATATTTGTTAAAGGAAATACTCAATATGATGAGATACTCAATTTATAAGAGAAATGCTAACAGACATGAGCAATTAGATTTCCTCCAGTTCAATAGTAGTTGGAGATGTTAACACCCCTTTAGCAGTGCTGGATAGATCCTCCAAAAACAAGCTAAGCAAAGAAATTTTAGATTTAAACTTAACCATTCAACATCTGGACTTAACAGACATCTATAGAACATTTCATCCCAACAAAACTGAATACTCATTCTTCTCATCAGCCCACAGAACATACTTCTAAATCGACCACATCCTAGGCCACAAATATAACCTCAGAAAATTTTAAAAAATAGAAATTGTTCCTTGCATCTTCTCAGAGCATCAGGGAATAAAAGTTGAACTCAATAACAACAGGAATCTGCATAACCATAGAAAAACATGGAAGCTAAACAACCTTATGCTGAAGGATAGTTGGGTTATAGACGAGATTAAGAAGGAAATCAGCAAATATTTGGAACAAAACAACAATGAAGGCACAAATTATCAGAACCTCTGGGATACTGCAAAGGGAGTCCTAAGAGGGAAATTTATAGCACTGCAAGCCTTCCTCAAGAAAATGGAAAGAGAGTAAGTTAATAACTTAATGAGACATCTCAAACAACTGGAGGAGGAACATTTCAACCCCAAACTCAGCAGAAGAAAAGAAGTAAACAAAATCAGAGCAGAATTAAATGAAATTGAAAACAAAAGAATTATACAACAGATCAATAAATTCAAAAGTTGATTTTTTGAAAAGATTAATAAAATAGATAAACCTTTGGCCAACCTAACCAGGAAAAAAAGAGTAAAATCTCTAATTTCATCAATCAGAAATGGTAATGATGAAATAACTACAGACCCCTCAGAAATTAAAAAAATCGTTAACGAATACTACAAGAAACTCTACTCTCACAAATATGAAAATCTGAAAGAAATCGACTAAAACCTGGAAGTACACCACCTACCAAGACTTAGCCAGAACAAAGTGGAAACATTGAACAGGCCTATATCAAGTTCTGAAATGGCATCAACTATACAAAATCTTCCTAAAAAGAAAAGCCCAGGACCAGATGGCTTTACAGAAGAATTCTACCAAACCTTTATAGAAAAACTACTACCTATGTTACTAAACCTCTTCCAAAATGTAGAAAAAGAAGGAATATTGCCCAACACATTCTACGAAGCAAACATCACCTTGATCCCAAAACCAGGGAAATACCCAACAAGAAAATAAAATTATAGACCAATATCACTAATAAACATTGATGCAAAAATACTCAATAAGATTCTAACGAACAGAATCCAACAACACATCAAACAAATTATACACCATGATCAAGTGGGATTTATCCCAGGGTCTCAAGGCTGGTTCAATATACGTAAATCTATAATTGTAATTCAGCACATACACAAACTTTGAGAGATCACCTAACCCTAGTAAGAGTAGCCCACATAACAAAATCCCAAAACCAGTCATGTTGGTGTGGACGTGGAAGAAAGGGTACACTTCTACACTGCTGGTGGGAATGCCCACTAATATGTTCCTTCTGGAAGGATGTTTGGAGAATACTTAGGGACCTAAAAACAGACCTGCCATTCGATCCTATAATTCCTTTACTAGGTTTATACCTAGAAGACCAAAAATCACAATACAATAAAGACATCTGTACCAGAATGTTTATTGAAGCCCAATTCACAATTGCTAAGTCATGGAAGAAGCCCAAGTGCCCATCAACCCACGAATGGACTAGCAAATTGTGGTACAAGTATACCATGGAGTATTATGCAGCCTTAAAGAAAGATGGAGACTTTACCTCTTTCATGTTTACATGGATGGAGCTGGAACATATTCTTCTTAGCAGAGTATCTCAGGAATGGAAGAAAAAGTATCCAATGTATTCAGCCCTACTATGAAGCTAAATTATAGCTTTCATATGAAGGCTATAACCCAACTATAGCTCAAGAATACGGGGAAAGGGCCAAGGAAAGGGATGTGGGGGGAGGTTAGGGTGGAGGGAGGGTAATGGGTTGAGCCACACCTACAGTACATCTTAGAATGGGTACAGGCGTAACTTACTAAATGCAGAATACAAATTGTCTACATACAAAAACTAAGAAAATGCCATGAAGGCTACTTTGAACAGTTTGATGAGAATATTTCAGATTGTATGCGAAACCAGCATGTTGTATCTCTTGATTGCAGTAATGCACACAGCTATGATTTAACAATAAAAAAAGTAAATAAATAAAAAAGAAAAAAATTCTATTACCCATTGTATCAGCTTTATAGTTTTATCTTTTATGTTTAGCTCTTTAATGCATCTGTAGCCCTTATGTGTATATGGTAGTAGGTAGGAATTTAGTTTTATTTTTTTTCCTTTTCTTCTTTTTATTTTTGAGACACAGTCTCACTATGTCACCCTTGGTTAGAGTGCTATGACATCATAGCTCACAGCAACCTCCAACTCCTGGCCTTAAGTAATTCTTTTCCTTATTTTCCAAGTAACTGAGACTACAGTCCCCAGCCACACTGCCCAGCTGTTTTTGTGTTGCAGTTGTCATTGTTGTTTAGCAGGCCTGGGTTGGGTTTGAACCTGCCAGCCTCAGTATATGGGCCAACACCCTAACCACTGAGCTACGGATACTAGCCTCATTTTATTTTTTCTTGTGTTGATTCTCTTTCTTTATGTTGTTGTCACTTGTGAGTTCTCTAATGTGCTTAATTGGTCTTTTTGTTCTTTAAGCAAAGTTCATGCTGTTTTGTTACTATAGATTAGTGGTATGTTTTAATATCTGGTAAAATTACTTGTTCTTCTTTTTCAATGTGGATTTAGGTGTCTGTGACTTCACTTTTCTATATGAAGTTTGGAATTAATACAAATCGATTCAGTTCCTCAAACTACAACTGAATTTTAATTTGGATGGTATCGAATTAATAAAATAGAAGAACTAATATTTTTAAAATAAGTAATTCCATTCAGGAGCAGTCACTATGTCTTTGTTTATCTCATCATCTTCTATGAGATGAGCCTTGCTACAGTTTCTGAAAATGAACTCAAGTGTGAACTCACACCATTATTAATAATAACAACAAACACAAGCTACTTGAAAGGTTTTTTCATACTTCTTTGGTCTTTCATACTTTTTTGAACTTTATTATAGTTTAAATTATTCTCCATGGGGATACAGGTGTCTTTTGGAGCCAAAGGAAGGTAAGGATCAATAACACGTGTCATCCGTAAAATCATTCCAGAATAGTTACAGATATGGAAGGTTTAGCAGTTCAGGTGGTGTTGTCTTTTGATCATGGATTATTCTATTAGAAGAAATCTTACAGACAGTGTCAGATACTCCAACATGCTATGGGTTTAGTATCCCTACTCTAAAAATCGGAAACCCGAATTGCTCCCAAATCCAGAGTTCTTTGAGTACTTGCATAGCACTGAAAGGAAGGGCTTATTAGAGTACTTCTGATTTCAGATATTCTGATTAGGGATGTTTAACCACTAAGTATATATAATATAAATATTCCAAAATCTGAAGAAATCTAAAACACTTCTGATCTGTAGAATCTTGGATCAGGGATACTCAACCTGTATAAATAAGAAAATTAATCTTCAGTGAGTGTAAGAAGTGACTCGTTCAAGATTATGGAGTTAGACAATGGGAGACTTTCAAATTGGAACCAGGTTTTCTAACTCCTAGTCTATTACTTTTGTCAACAAACTGTGCCTGCAATAACTGTATACTTCTGATACCTTGGCATTTTGTAAGGTATGTTTTTTTTTAGAGATAGAGTCTCACTTGGTCACCCTTGGTAGAGTGCCGTGGCATCTTTGCTCACAGCAACCTCAAACTCTTGGGTTCAAACTGTTCTCTTGCCTCAGCCTTCCCAGGTAGCTGGGACTATAGGTGCCTGTCACAGCACCTGGCTATGTTTTCTTTGTTTGTTTCTTTTTTTTTTTGAAGACGGGGGTCTCGCTCTTGCTTAGGTTGGTTTTGAACTTGTGAGCTCAGGCAGTCCACCCACCTCAGCCTCCCAAGTGCTGGGATAGAGTTAATGTTGAGGTTTGCTTATGCTTCCATACAAACCAGATGCTTTTCTCACTGATGATCACGCATAGAATGATTGACCTGACATAGCCATAAGATAAAAATGGAGACAAACAAAAAAACCCCCCAACCTTTCAAGTAGCTTATTGTTTTTTTTGTTAATATTAATAATGGTGTGAGTTAGCATTTGGCTTCATTTCTGCAATTATGTTCCTTACATTCTGGCTGTGGTTGATAGTGAAAAATAAAATATGCATGCATACACAGTGGTACTTGCATAAAATAATCGTCACACATTAGCATGTTAATGAAGTGTGAGAGTGCTAAGTACTGCGAGCCTGCTAAAACCGAAGGAGAAGATGTATCCTCTGTGCACATCCCGCACAAGCAGACTACACCCCCAGAAGGAAGGCTGGCTCACACTGCCCTGTGGGGCGCCCTTCAGCCAGATTACACCCCTAGATGGAAGGCTCACGCACACTGCCTGGCGGGGCACCCTTCACTGTTGACACCTTTTCTTCCTCTTCCACACGCATGTGGAAACTTGGTTTTTGCTGTCTTTAACGCATCTAATTTCCCACCAAATAAGTTGGTTTAGGGACAGAAATGAATGCTCTTTCTTTTTTTAGACAGATAGCAGAACTCAGAAGGGAATAATTACAAGACTAATTCCTCTCTTTTAATGACATCAATTGAATAACATTAAAAAGTCAAAGCCCACATGATTTCATAGGATTTTAACTCTGTGCATTTGAATTGAAATAACATGTCATTTTGCTGTATGTCTTTGTAGTAGGGCCATTGCCATAAAACAAAATTTAGCATGTATGTTTGTCTATGTTTCTGGGGTTAGTCATGCTGACTGGTGGCAGAGAGAATTCTTGCATGTTTCCTGAAGGGTAGATGTTTTTGTAGCCAACATGGTTACAAAAACTCTGTCTTACCTGAAAACCAGGAAATGCCATTACTGAACCACCCACCTTATGGACAAGGTACTCCTGATCCACATTTTAAAGCTCAACCTTTCTTCTGAATTTTGGTTTCGTATTTCCACCCACCTCCCAGGACTTCTTTACCCAGCTGTCCCCTGTCTCCTGGCTCCCCATCAGCTGAACACATCTAAAACCAAGTTCATGGTCTCTGGCTGAAACTCAAGCTCCTTGGAACTCTCTATTTCTCTGAATGTTAGCAACATTCTCCCAGGTTGATGGGCTAATTCTTCCCCGGGTCTAGTCCACCACATCCGAGTGACGGCCGCCCTGCAGCATCACTCAGGCTTGTACCTTTCTTCTGGTCCCGCCACAGTCCTGCAATGCAGAGCTGGCCACCCGCGCACACAAGGCCTGGGCTTTCCTCCTATCTCTGTACCAAACCACATTCCAAGATCTAGGCCCAAAGCTTCCCTGGACTCTGGTGTGACCATTTATTATCTGACCACCTCGGGGAGCATACTCTCATCTGTTAGTTATAAACATTAACGAATATCTTGAAGTCTTGTTTCGGGGATTAAGGAGATAATGAATGCTAAGTGCCGAGCATCCCACCTGGTGTAAGGTAGGTATTCACGCCCTCTCACCCTCCACCTTGATTTCTTTCCACATGGATTCTTTCTTTTGTAGCAATACATCAGGCTGCTTCTTGGTGTTTGTCCCCAGAGCTCCTTTTGCTTTCAGCTCAGATTTTACTTTCTCTGTTTACACAATCCAAAACAGCCTTACCCGGCTGTGTCCCCACCACTAGTCAGCACATCACATTTGTATTTTTGCCTTTTTAATCTCTTTGTCTCTTTGATGTTGTCTTTCATTTATTAGTCTAACTGCCTTTTTGTGTGTTCCTTTTGCCACTTCTGCAGTAGAATGTAAGCTCTCTTTCCTGCTGTAGCTCAGGAAGAATGAGTGAGCCTCTTTAAGGCTTATGAATCAGCACTTAGGTTTCAACACACAGAGATGCCAGACTCTTAAGCCGTTTAGAATATACAGCCCTGTAGCAGGAAGTAGGTGGAGATGGGTCTTCTAAAGATAGGGAGATGAGCACCTACCCTGATAGACTTTGGTGTTTTATCCCTAGCAGAGTCATCCTAGGAGTTATATAACAAAAGGCCCAAGTAACTTAATACAATTAATTTTTTCTTTTTGTTGGACCAGATCTGATTTCTTAGGACCACCCCATTCAAGGCTCAGGCCTCAGCCTGCCTTTACCATAACTAGGACCCTAATCCCTGTTCATAATGCTGCTTCTGGCCATCTACGATTTTGGGATTGACCACAGATTCTGCCTTCTAAAGGCTTGACCTCCTGGCCTCTATCTCTCCTGCTCCCTCAGGTCACGCCACCCTCCCTGTCAGTGTAACCCTAAGAAGGCTTGAACTGTCACTTTGCCATTTTTTTTCTCCCATTCACTAGACAAAGAGTAAACACTTGCTCTGTGCACTGCGTGAGACTCTTTCATTTCAAGCCTCGTGTATTAAGTCAGAGTTAAATAGCACACGGATCCAACCCACTGCAGGAGCGGGAGCTGTGGCCTCCACGTCTGCGTTACCTCCGCTCCACCCTCGCGCATCAGGTCTCCCTGTCGCCGGCCTCTCCTGGTCTGCCCCCGTGTCTTGAGTGGCGTGTTGCTGATGAGAAATGTTCAGTGTTTCCCCAGCCACCATTGGATAAGCTTAAGGCTTGTCCCACCTGAACTGTGCTGAGTTGTGGCTCAGGATTCCTAAGGAAGCACTTTGACCTCCGGTACCCAGGCCTCAGCCAGATGCATCTTCCAGCTCGTGCCCCAGCCGCATCCCAGTCCAGAGCGCCTCTCCTGCTCCTTCCTGGTATTCACATCCAAGCTGCACTTGAGCCCAGGATGGAAGTCGCCTGCTGCAGGGGGCTTCCTGGCTGTCCCCGTTGTACCTTACCCTCCTCCCTGGACTCCGCTCTTCTGCAGTTCCCTTCACTTGGGGTGGCTTCTGCCTCTTCTCGTGCTGCTCACCTCTAGGTGCATTTTTTCATCCTCAACACTTGGCATGAAAGTTCCTGCAGGAAAGGGATTTTGTTTTCTTCCCTTTAAAAAATTTTAGTGTTGGACATACTGCAGCTATTGTTAGTTATTGCTGAAGAAGATGATATTTACTGTCTTTCTGGGTGTTAGCTTCTATCTGTTATACTGCATGTTTTACATGTATTATCTCATTGTTTCTCCTATCATTCTGTGACAGAAAATGTGTATTTTACAACCCAAAATGCAATTTTACTTTTCTTGTAATAGTTGGGGAAGTCTGCTTTCAAAAGGTCTGTTGGATTTTAAAGCTTGTGCCCTTCCCACTGCTCTCTGATGATGGCCCAAAGTAGAATGCATTTGAAAATTGGGAATAGATATCAGAAAGGTAGAACCAGATTCCTAATGTTATCTGAATACTCTGGAACTGGTTATCAAAGAAAGAGTGTAGTAAAGGAGGAGAAAGCTGAAAGCCTGTCAGCGAAACCAGCACACACATGAACTTCTTTTATATCTAAAACTGCTCTTAATTTTTATTTTCCCATGAGAAGATGGTGGGGCATTCAGTTGAAACAGGTAATAAGAAACATTGGCAGATAGATAAGATGTCATTGATAATATCGTAATTGTATTTTAGCCAATGTTTTTCAAAATTCTCTTTAACTTTTTTGATTAGGGATGTTTACAAGGAAGAAAACTATTGTTTCCAATCCCACCACTGGGTATCTACTCACAACAGAATAAGTCATTTTATGAAAAAGATACTTGCACTCAAATGTGTATCGCAGCACAAGTCACAATTGCAAAGATGTGGAACCAACTTAAGTGCCCATCAGTACATGAGTGGATTAAGCAAATATGTGTATATAGACCATGGAGTACTATTCAACCAGAAAAAGGAATGAAATAGTGTCTTTTGTAGCAACTTGATGAAACTGCAGGCCATTATCCTAAGCAAAATATCTCAGGAATGGAAAAATAATAACCATCAACACCATATGTACTCTATAATTGGGAGCTTAAATAACGAGTTCACATGGGCACAAAGATATAAGAGTTCACATGGGCACAAAGATATTTAAAGGACACAGGACCAGGAGGATGAGGGGATGGAGGGGTAAAAAAATTACTGGGTACAATGACTTTTGGGGACACCACGGTCCTGACCTAAGCATTATACAAGGTATCCATGTAACAAAAACATTTATACCCCTCTAACATTTTGAAATTAAAAAAAAGAAAACTTGTGTTTTGACTTCTTGTTTTTTTCTTTCTATACTTTCTTACGAGTCAGTTGTTTAAGTGGAAGGAACATTGGCTTTAGGGCAATGTGGTTTGAGAGATGTGGTTTTAGTTTTATATTGACTGCAAGATGAAGGACATGAGTGTAATTTCTGAAAATTTTGTTGGAAAACTGACGCAATAAAATCCCAAACTTTATATTTGTCTTCAACATCCAACAGGTTATACACTGTCCCCCCGCACCCCCACCCCCCCACACACTTCTATATTCTTTTATGCTTTTTACAAAGGTTTACATTCTTCTATGTTATCCAAATTATTGACCTGGGCCATTCACTTATATAGAATTTTTTACTTAAGACATAAGTTTAACAATAACAGTCAATGCCCAGTATTCATTTTTTGTTCACATTATAATTTGCTATAATTTAATAATTGGTATTATCACCTAAAAAGCCCTAATAAGCAGATACCAGGATCCCAGAACCACTGAGCCCTAAGTATATCTTGATTTCAATTTCTGATGTAATGTTGTATGACAGGAAACGCACCAGGACAGAATTCTCAGAAATGAGGGACAAGCACTTTTACTCTCCCAAGGCCTGAGTTCCAAGAAATAAAATTAGGGGATTATACTAGATGATTTTTAAGGTTCTTTCAGCTTAAAATTCTTTAGAATCTCTGACTACTAGAATCTATGTCTACTTCTTGCCTCATTAATCTCTCCTGCAAAAGGAACATTAATGTCTGGCAACATCTCAGCAAATAGAAACAACATATTTGGAAGAATGGGAAAGGCTGTTGGAGTGAAGAGGCTATTTCCTTCATGATGCATCATGTTCTTCATGATCAAGAGCAAGTTAAAATTGGGGTGGTGGATGCCCCAGAGTTTTTGTAACTTGGAATAACTGAAAACAATCTTATTACCATAGTATGACTGGTAAAGTGCACATTTATTGTATGTTTTCTATATGTAGGACATTCTAGGCAAGACTGACTCAGTGCACACAGCACTGCAGTGTTATCCCCATTTTTTCAGGTAGGAAAATTGAGGTTTAGTAAGATGTGACTTCCCCACAGTCAGAGTGAAGAGTGAGCTGTGGATCTGTGATCCAGTTGTATCTGGTTGACCACTAATCCTGGGCTTTTCGTTTGTTGTGCTCTTTTTTAAACCCAATTTTCTGCCTGAAAATTTTTATTTACAGGTTCAAAATCTAGCATTCTGTTTCTTTCGGTAGCTGTGTATAGTGCGGGTGCTGAAACTCACTACCAGACCTTTTCTGGTGTTATGACTTAATTAAATGTTGAATAATAATGAAGGCACACTTCTATAGGAGGTGTGAAAACATTGTTTACACCTGACAAAATCAACTTACTGTTATGTCTATCAAGGTACAAGAACGCGAACTGTAAGGTGCTAGACAAAGGCATTTTCCTCCTTTTTCTCATTCTTTAAATTAGGGATGAGAATTACCAATAGAATGAAATGAATATTTTTTTCAATTGGACTTTTCTTTCCTTAAATACTCATGGAGCATCCTTATTACCATCTTTTCAATAATGCCTTCTTTCCAAGATTCTAATGTGGTAATATTGTATACAATCTTGGAATCTTAAACTATTTTAAAGATTTTTTTCCAATAATGCATCTTTTAAAGATTGTAATATTGTATGCAAAATATTCTAATTTGCGGAAAATCAAATGGTGCAGTATTTTAAGATACAGACGTCTTTAGATTGCTGCCACTTATTACTACCTCAGAGGTGTTGAGAGCTCAGTAGGTGTTGGGGCTATTATACCTGGATTATAATTTCAGTTTCAAAATGTTTCTCCTACTCTAAATTTTAAAATAATTTTGAAATGGAGTTCAAATGGTGATTTTTTTTCTTTCTTTATTGGTTTATCTTCCTAGAGCCATGCTGTCCAATATGGTAGTCACTGAAGGAATCTATCTATTTAAATTTAAAATAAAGTAGATTGACAATAGATAAAAGTAAAAGTTCAGCTCCTCAGTCATAATAGCCCCATTTCAAATGTTTAGTAACCATCTGTTGCTAGGGACAATCAGGCTGGAAAGCCTAAATATGGAACATTTCCATTAGTTCTGTTGAGTAGCGATGATCTAGGATCATTTTAATGATCTCCTTTTAATAATGATCTGTTTATTTGAGTTAAAACAATATGAATTGAATTATTACCATAAAAGGCAGATCTGATAGCTAGAAGAGGTCCTGGTATGCTTAGAGTGCTTTGGAAACTCTGGGAGACTTACTTACAATGTTATTTGCTCTAGTATATACAAGTGACAGCATTGGCCACTGTAATTTCACCTTGTTTCAGAATCTGTATTCTAAATAATTGTCATTGTATTGAATACTCTGTGTGTGCCACTGGTTTTGATTGTTTGTATCTTTGGTGAGTGGATCAGGCAAGGAACAGCCACTACTTAAACTAATTTAATGTAAAATCCCAACACAAGGAATCTTAAGTTACAGAACCACTTGTTTGAGTTCGTTTTGTAAGTCGGGAGATTGTCCTTCAGAAATTCACCCTTGAAGGCCCCCGGGAGCTCAGCAGCCTGTCTGGTGTGGCTGTCTGTCTAAGTTCCTTGAGGCAAAGAAAAGAGACAATGGATCCTTGTTTTTTGACAGCTTTATTGAATGTATTCCGTCCCAAGTTTTGAATAATTTGCTTAACTGGAGATATTTTGCACAGTGAATAAAATTTCTTTGATAGGAAATTTAATCCTCATAGTATCTTCAGAATAATTTTAACAGTTGCCAGATCTCTCTCTCTACAGCCCAGCTCTGGGTAGGTGTCCAAATGCCTCCATTTGCTGGAAAAAAACTCTACTCTGCATTGCTGATTTGTTATCCCTGGTAACAACTAGGAAGTATAGAGAGTACTTGAGTTTAAAAAAGATGTGAAAGAGGGTTGGTTTTAGTGTTTCTCTTGATCCTGCTACCAGCAAGCGTTCAATATTTCTCCAGTTTTCTCTCCTAATTTTTATGTTTCTCCTTCACTGATGAACAAGGAGAGCAGTGTTGAAAAGACCATTTACAGATGGCACCATTAGCCCAACAGTAATAAATGATTGGATGAGGCACACTACCCAGGGCATATGCAAAATCAAATGTGAACGTAAGGATCAATTTTTTTTTTTTTCCATCAGCTCTGGTTCTCTAAAATCTTCTGTCCCATACATTTCTTCATTTAAAACTGTTTGCTATGTGTATAAGTTTTAATATGAACTTTTTCTTAGTTAAGATGTTCTGATTGTGTTCTTTTTTTTTTTTTTTTTTCCTCTCTCTCTCTGTAACCAGAACTCATGTATAGAAGAAATTGTCACTCACCTCATAGGCCCCAGCTCGCCCCTTCCTTGAATAGATCTATTTATAGCAAAGACAGAAACAGGAGTGAGAGGGTGGGTTGGTGCCTTCAGTGATACAATCTTGCCTTCCTGTGTTTGGGAACTTACAAAGGATGACAGCTGTTTATCACCCTTCCACATTCTATCCAATCCAAAGCTGGTTGGGCTAAGACTTAGGAAGCTTCCGTAGTCAATCATGAGTGCATGCCAAGGAGTCAAACTAGCAGATGGAGCTTCACAACAACTTTTATCCTAAAAACTTGCTCTGCTTAAATTATAACCTTACCTACTGCATTTGCCATCTTGAAATTGGCTGTCTTGAAATTGGCAAATTATTTAAGTTGCATTTAATTTATAGATCAGTTTAGTTTTAAATAACTCAAAGGATTTAGTTAGTACAACCATCTCTGTTCACCTCCCTCTTTTTGTGAATGCTTTACCAAGGCTTGAGTAGCAACCAAGAAACTCTCCCTGGGTAAAGGAGAAGAAAATGTTTATTTTGCAATATGGTGGTCTCTTAGCTTTTGTTTATTTTGCTTGGAAGCTTAGAACAGAACAAATGTAAAATGAGAAATGCTGGGTTTCAAAGTAGCATTTGGTTCATCATCTGAAATGCTTTCTTAAAGCAAAGGCTTACAGAAGCAAATGAAGGGGGACAAGAAAAGTACTGGGTAAATGTTATTAAAATAACACCATCGAAGTTCTAGATCCTTCTTTTTCTGTGGAAAAGGAAGCTGTATAGATGAACACAAAAAAAGGAGGTTATGCAAAGTTTGGTTTTCTTTGTTCTTAGGCCCTGTTGTTAGGGATTTTGTAAAAACTGGTATATTTCTATTTTCTGTTTCACTTGATTTTTCAGTCTTTCATATTTGGCCAGCTACTTTCTGAGAACATATTGTACACATGTTCTGATGCTGTTTGAAGGCCCTCTGAGAGGCAGGAGTTGATTGAAAGCTCTCAGTTCTGCTGAAGTGGGTGGCCAAAGAGCTGGAACTGAACAGCTGCCGCACACCCATTGAACTTTTGTCATTTATAAATTATTTTCCATGCCATCTGGAGCAAGAATGGTGCCATGGCTTAGAGGAACTCTTTGTGGGGTGCATTCACATCTAGTGCATCTACTGCTTGCTTATTGCCACATTCAGCTGAAACATAAAATCTTTATTTGCTTAGAGGCTTAAGGCTGTGAATAAGTAGGAGTGATTTCTTTAAATGTCATAAGAAAGACACTACCTCCACCTCTACCAACATTTTTCCCTCCCTCTCTCCTTTCCAGTGACTCCATCCTGCCTGCTTTCAGCTCCAGTGGAAAATACATTAATCCCAGAGTCTCCATGAGGTTTCCTGTTTGATGACATAATCAGAAAATCCTCCTCACATTGCCCTTGGGGTTGCTGTCTGGATGTTATGTTGTCTTGGTGGGCGTAACTCAGCCATCAAAAAAAAAAAAAAAAAAAAAAATCAGCACAGGCCGTAAACTCAGGCCCTGAAATGCATTAATATAATATTAAAAGAAATAAAGCGGTAGGCATGTCTACAGCACTGGTGGGGATGTTCATTAATCTGCAGATTCTCACTGGCATCAGATATGTTGGCTGGTGACTCCGGTGCATGTGTCATGAGCCGTTGCAATGCCCCAGCAGGGGTATGTGAACTGCTCCAGTGTAAGCTGCTAGGACTGTATCGCCTGGAAAAATACCGTAAACCCTTGACTACCACAATTATGTGGTGTTGATTTAAGCTAGTTCCTCCTCCTTCCCCTCTGGGGCAGCCTGTTTACCTAAGGAGTTTTGCCTTCGGTGTTGATCACAGGAAGGTGGGAAAAAGAAAAGTCTTGGGAAGACACAGAAATAGAAGATGAAGGTGTAGTTTAAAGGAGAAAAGCCAAAGAAGGCATCTGACATATAAAGTGGTGTTAAAAGTTCTAAAGATAAGGCATTGTGAGGCAGAAACTTCAGTAGCTGTGAATGTAACTGGAAAGACGAAACTTCAATATCAAAGTAGAACCAAGAATATGATACTTAGATGCCAAAGGGCAAGTATGCTTTTACACGATTAGATGTTATTGGCATAGGAAATTGAGCATATGCTTAAACATGGGTTTCCTTTGCTATTTGGAGAAATCTTTCTATTTCTTTGTAGCTGTTTTGGTAGGCTGCCATAACCCTACATTTGGTTCTCTTGGATGGAGCCTCTCCTGCCTTGGATCTTGGGAATCCGAGCTTGACTGGCAGGCGATAGGGATGAGAACAAGGAAGAGGCCCCGTTAGGGGGTTTATGCATCCTGAAGCAAGCTGCCTCTGTGAGTCTCCCTCCTGGCGTTGCCCCACACTCCTTCCCATGTGTCTAACTAGGGCGGGTGACAGGGGCTGGTGGGAGAAAAGAGATGAGATGCTGCTTGAAGGATCTTCACTGGAAGTGAGCAAATGCAGAGGGGGAAGGCCTGGCTCCGGCCAGTAGAAAGCCCCGGGGGAGGAACCACCACTCTGCCTTCTCCTTTATCAGAAATGTCCTTGGGTTACCCATGTTGAATTCCAAGCAACGATTCCCCTTTAACAGACACTACCCCTGTGGTTGGGGAGTCTGGCCTAGCATAGCGCTAGGAAGAAAACAAATGCATCTTCTATGGCTACTGTGAACTATTTTTTTTTTTTTTTTTTTTTTTTTTTAAGTTTATAAGTGACTGCTGATTAAACTCTAAAATTCAAAATTCTGGATTTCGGATTCCTTGAGCTGTTTTCTTGTGCAGTGTTACCGTGGTTAACGGCCAAGCTATGAGCATTTACTCCCCAAATAGGCTCATTTAACCACACGGTGGAAAAGGGCCTTGCAAGCACATCTGTTAGGTGAATTTCTTTTCCCAGGTGGATTGTGACCAGCAGTGAGAGAGACGGTGATCTTTTTTTATTCTAGATGTATAATGCAACTTGATTGTGAATTTACCATCTCACAAATCATAATGAGCTGAGTGTTTCAGGACATCCTTGTGGACAAAATGATACCAAAATGGGCATGCAAGGACTCTCTGGAGTTACTTCTCAGACGCTGACCTGTGCTCCCCCCTCTCCAGATCTTTTTGAATCTTGCATCTGTAGATATTGCCAGTCCCAGGTTTGGGTCTAAGTATAAAATCAGAAAACTTGAGGTTAAACACAGCTCTGTTATTTACTGGCTGTGTCAGATCAAACAATTAATTTAACAGCAATAAGTCTCAGTGTTCTCATGTATAAAATGTAAAATGGAGTTCTAACTCCCTCTTCAAATAGTTGTGAAGGTGAAGAGTAACTGTTCATGTAGAAGTGTTTGGGAAGAAAAAAAGCACCACACAAATACTAGCTTTTATGAATCAATCTGAAAATGTAAATAAATATTCTTTCTTTGGCTTCATCCAGGTCATTGGTTAAAAACAGTGAAACAAAAGAACCAAGGACAAACCCAGACTCGAGGGACCTTCCACAGAAGGGTGTTGATTGGATGGTGACCACATTTTGGTTGATCTGCTTTAATCCCAAAACTTTAGTCAGCTCACATTTTTGCATCTTGTTCTTTAAGTCGTCCTGAGAGCCCCTCTAATTCCTTACTCAAGTCAAAATATATTATATCCACAGTATTTCCCTGATCTGCCATCCACTGGCCTTGTCAAAGAAGGAAATGAGGTTGGTCTCATCCCTACTGAACTTGAACGCTCTGTGTGGGTTCATAATTCGTAATAGTTACATATGACATAATAGTTAGACAAAATGTTTAAGAGTTATAATCCGTGTAATGGGAAGACCTTAGCAATATATTCCTGTGTATTATAAATGCATTTGAAACAAATGCATTGTTGCTTTCAGTTTCCATGTAAAAGCAACACCACCAATAACACAGCAAGCCATATGTCATTAGGGACATCATAATAATACAATTTTATTGTTGAAGAAAAGCTGGATGTTTGGGGGGTGGGGTTGTGCTAAAGAGCGGGAGAAAGCCTATTAAATAAAGTTCTTACTTTGCCTGGTTAGTTTACTGTGGATATGAACAAATAAGATCATTTAAAATGATTTGCTCTTACAGTTTTCTTCCAAACAATAGTACTAATAAAAATGGCTATTTAGTGAAGAACTGTTCTATGCTTTATATCAGAGTTTTACACATGTTACCTTTGCAAATTTTGGAACTGAGAAAACTGATACTCAGACAGCTTTAGTAAAATGCTTACTAAGTGCCAAACTGGAATTTGAATTTAGATTATCTGATTGAAGAGCCTCAGGGTTTTTTCCATTATACCACAATGTAACTTTAAGTGATGTTTTGCACTTGACTTTTAAATTCTCTGCTTAGTATTATGATGACCATGCTGAGTGACCTTTAACTTGGGCCATGTCAGTAAGAATTGCTTTAATAAAGCTGGGTTTTATCAGGAAGTTGAGTGATTATGGAGTTGGACTATTTAAAAAATTTTAGATTAAAGAACTTTACTAATGAAAAAAAGCTGTCTTTACCAATTTCTGGTCATAAGTGGAGATTTTTGCTTTCTTTATTACAGATCAGTTAATGGTCCTTTCCTCTGTGTGATGCATCAGTCAACACACAGAAGTTTCCATGGATAAGGCTACCTAACCAAAAGCAATCAATTCCTCTTTGTCATTTTGGCAGGAATTAGCTATAAAGGTAAATTAATCCAGAATACCACAGGGACATAGCAACAAGATGGGACATACCGGCAAGGCTAAGGCCAAAACCTAATTTTGTCAAATCAAAATTGTCCTAGGAATATTTCACAGTCTATAATAACCAAAAGGTTTGTTTCTCCTTCTGTAGTAAGGATTCATTTGCCTTTGCAATGTAAGAGTTTAAAATTGCTTTTGTCTTTTCATTGCAACACTCTAGTCCCATTGCCAGATGCTGCAGAAAGGCTCAAGATAGTGTGTGCTCTGTTTCCCAAGGCTTGGTTTGGAATTTAAACCATTTTAATAAGGAACTGTATAAGAAAATCTCATGTAATGCTTGAAAAATGTACAGTTGCAGATCTGGTGCATGAGGCTGCTCCCTGGCTCTGGTACAGCATTTCTGTAAGAATGGTCCAAAAGAATCTTTGGAAAGGAGAATTTTCATTAACCCAGCCTGGTCAAAGGAATGTTTGAACCAGTAGGAACACAATCAGACCAACAGCTCTGTGCACACAGTATTAGGAACAGCATGTGGTTGGAGGGCAGCAACCTCAGATGCTGCGTGCATAGAGTCTTATGTTGAAAGAATGATTGCTAACATCTGAACACTTCCCCTGATGATGGCCAAAATTAGTGCACGCTATTTCCATAACAGACTTAATGGAAATTCATTTTTAAAATGTTAAAAAATTAAACATTGAATATCCCCTCTACATAGCTGTGTGATACAATGTTTTCAGGAAAATTTATGCTGCTTCTATTTCATGTTTATCCTCAGGCTGAAAAATTTTAAACCATTTTTAGCCCCTTCCTTGGAGGATAGTGCCTAGCTTTTTGATTTATAGTACTTAGATTATGTAGGTCAATTCCTTGACTAGAAATTCATCTAAATAAGGTTTACTTCTGAATCTTGGTGTTTAAATAGCTTTAGGGAAAATGTGATTAACTAAATGGTTTTTCTTAATGTGAAGCAGTAAGCATTGTTTCTGGGGGCAAGACATGATTGCAAGAGGGACTTTACCTAACAAATGCAATCAGTGTAACCTGGCTTATTGTACCCTCAATGAATTCCCAACAATAAAAATAAATAAATAAATAAATTAATTAAAAAAAAAACTTTTTTAGTATTTTAAGTTATTATCCTTTTTGGAAATATAAAAGTAGTTTTGTATGCTTGTTTTTCCTGTAGTATATTTGAAGACCTTTAAGGGAAAAGGTATACATGTTGCATTTATATACAATAAAAGAAACCTTGGGCCATCTCTTTTTCTGGACATTTCTGAAAGAAATATTAAATACCAGTTCAGTTCATTTACTATAGGATAAGTATTAAACTCCTTTTTTGATCTCGTGATAATCCCTATTTGATTCCTAGAAGTAAAGTAAATGATTAGTGTTTTAGGATTTTAAGAAAATGATAAGATATGATTATACTATTTATAGTATAAAATTGAGTCCACAGTTGGGTAAAAAAAGTTTTTTGTGTGTTCATTTTATTTTCTTGTGTTCATAAAATTTTTGTTCATTTTCCATGAGTAGTAATCAAACTCTGAGCTAATTTTTAAAATTTCTTTAGCTTTTTTCTACTTACTGGAGAAATTCCATGAATGAGTGATTTTTTTTTTCCTTGAGACAGGGTCATGTAGCCTTAGACAACTGGGCTTAAGTGATCCTCCTGCCTCAGCCTCCCAAGAGGCTGAGACTACAAGTGTGTGCCTGGCTTTTAGATATTTTGAATCAACTTAGCTGTAGTGAATACAGCTATGGTAATTTAAGCTATTATTGGTTTACCTATTTTAATTCCAAATGTAAAACCATATGCTGACCATTAAATAAGTCTCTTATTATTTACAAGGGATTGAAATCATACTAAGTATGTTTTCTGACAATAGCAAAATTAAATTAGAATTTAATAACAGAAAGTCGTTAAGAAAATCCCCCACATTTTGAAATTAAACAACATACTACTAAATAACCCATAGGGCAGAAAAGAAATCAAAAGGGAAATTAGAATACATTTTGAATAGATGATAGTGTATACCCAAATGTATCAGAATCTGTGGGAGGTGTAGCCTAAACACTGCTTAAAGGGAAGTTTATTGGTTCTTTAAATGGTTCTGTTAAAAAATAAAAATGTAGGCTGGCAAGGTGGCTCATGCCTATAATCCTAGCGCTCTGGGAGGCTGAGGTGTGAGGATCCTTTGAGGTCAGGGGTTTGAAGCTAGCCTGAACAAGGGCAAGA
Organism: Loris lydekkerianus; assembly: GCA_963574355.1. Classification (NCBI taxonomy): domain Eukaryota; kingdom Metazoa; phylum Chordata; class Mammalia; order Primates; family Lorisidae; genus Loris; species Loris lydekkerianus. The sequence goes on along the minus strand of CAUYPK010011583.1, from coordinate 714 downwards.
TCTCTATCTCTACCAAAAAATAGAAAAATTGGTAGCATGCACTTGTAGTCTGAGCTACTCAGGAGACCAAGTAAGGCAGGAGGATTGCTTGAGCCCAGGAGTTTGAGGTTGCTGTGAGCTAGGCTGAGGCCAGGGCTCTCTAGTCTGGGCAAAGGAGTGAGACTTGGTCTCAAAAGAAATTAACAACAACAACAAATTTTAAAACACTAATATGTTAAAAACATACAAATGTATTTGGTAAAATTATCAAGAAATGCTAGATGAAAGTCAGGAGACTGGTTGCCTCTGAGGGAAAAGAGAATGTGATTTGGGAGGAACCCACAGAGGGGCTATACATGATAAATTTCTTTAACTGATGTGTTATATTGGTGTTTGTTATGGGCTGAATTGTGGCCCCTCTAAAATTTATATGTTGAAGTCTCAACGACCAATACCTCAGAATGTGACTGTGTTTAGAGATGTGGACTATAAAGAGGTGATTAAGATAAAATGAAGCTATTGGGGGGCCCTAATCCAGTCTGATTACGAGGGTGGCGGGTTCAAACCCAACCCCGGCCGATTCGCAACCAAAAAATAGCCGGGCGTTGTGGCGTGCGCCTGTAGTCCCAGCTGCTCGGGAGGCTGAGGCAGAAGAATCGCAGAAGCCCAAGAGCTGGAGGTTGCTGTGGGTCCTGTGACTTCACGGCACTCCACCGAGGGTGGTAAAGTGAGACT